>QWZN01000084.1:0-165890 GCA_003693225.1 Venturia aucupariae
CTAGGAAAGAGAAGAGAAGGAAGTAGATATTAATTATTTTAAGGATAGTAAATTCAACTATAAAAGATAAAGCTTAAGTGCTAAATAGTAGCCTAGCCTAGTTACTTTATAGTGTTACTAGCTAGTGACATCTACTAATAGGAAATAGGTTATATAATAAAAGTTATTAACTTAAGCTTCCTATTAGTCTATAGATACCTAGGCTCCGTAATTCAGGCCTTAGTTACCCGTTTAACTACTACTACCCGAGCGTAGGCGTTATTTTGGTAATAGTTACTTCAGAATTTTCGATTTATACTATATCAGATCTTAGTTCAATATGGACAGTTTCGGATAGGATTTCGACACTTCTAAGTACTACAAGTTTACCTGCGTATACGATTTGTATAGCTTTCGATTTACCTGGATTTACTACTTTTGATTTTTGGATACTAGATCAGGTTTAGGATATTAATACTTGAGATCTTAGAGTTATATTTATTTCTTTCTACCCTATAGTCTTTACCTTGTTTTCCTTTTATAAAAGAAGAGTTGCTAGTGTTTGGATAATATTATCCTATCTAGTAATATATATAGATAGAGGTTGGGTGCTACTCTTAGGCTAGGGTTATTCCTACCTACTAACTTTACCTGATATAATATAGTAGTTATAGTATAGGGATAGGATATAGTTATAACCTGCAAGTTCTCTTATAGGTTATTAATTAAGTAGAATATACTATACTAACAACTAGTTCTTTCTTTATCTTTTCCTTTATTGTCTTGTCTTTTCATTGACGTCAATTCACACCTATATACCTAATAGGATCTAGTAGAGATATACTAATATATACCTTTCTATAAACTTTTTTTTCCCCCTATAGGGGTTTTTAGTAGTTTTAAAGGAACCGTAGAGTCCGAGGATAGACTCCTAAAGGGGGGGNTATTCTAGACTCCGGGACTAGTCAGATATAGGTTAGATACTAGTCCGGTGCCAAGCTAGGTCACGTGCTAAGGCACGTACGGCCTTGGCTTCGCACACGTAGATATCTTATCGCTTAGACGTAGGAGAGATTCCTCTCCAGCGTTTACTCTAAAAATATATATTTGATCCCCTTTCTCTCTTAATACGTCTATCCCTATAGTACTACTACGCATCCTTACATATACGGTATTCGCGCAAACTAAACAGGTTTTATACAGGAGATTACACTAGCTACCTAAGACTACCATTTTTTTACGGTCAATAAACGGTTCAAAAACACCCTACCCCGCCGCTATGAACGTGGTATCAAACGCCGAAGATTCCGATGATGGTGAGGGATATTAAAAAGGATTCTTCAGAATGCCACCCGTGAGGGTTGTGATGCTTGTTTGACTGATATTTTCTTTCTTTCTTTTTTTCTTTCCTTCCTTCCTTCTTTCTTTTGTTTTGTTTTGTTTTGTTTGCCTTGCTTGTATGCTTTCAATCGTTACAATGGTAAGGGAATGATTACTGTGTACAGTAACGCTTGTGAATGTGGGTGGGTCCCCACACGTGTCCTGCATGGGTTGGAAGAGTAGTGTGGGTACAATTCGAGAGTTTTTTGCTTTTCGAGAGAGAAGGTCAAAAAGTATTCTTGGAAGGATTCCGAGGATCCGGTCTTCCGACGACGTGGTCCTCCCGTTCCTTGGGTCGCAGCGAACGCAACACGAATCGGTGGATCACCTGGCAGTTTGGTGGTCTGGTAGGGTGACGAGACGATGAGGCTAAACTCGTGGCTGCTTCGCATTGCATGAGATGAGTCCAAGGCTGTGTGTTGTCGCACTGCGGCGGTGTGCAGCGCATGACCGAAGCGAGCGAGATAAACAGAATCTTTAGTTTACTGCTGCGTGGCGCTCGATTATCTTTGTTCGGAGCATTTGGAGGATTTTCCAGGCGGCGTGAGGTTTTGTGCATTGTCCTGGCCGTCT
The DNA here is from genome assembly GCA_003693225.1 of Venturia aucupariae. Taxonomy (NCBI): domain Eukaryota; kingdom Fungi; phylum Ascomycota; class Dothideomycetes; order Venturiales; family Venturiaceae; genus Venturia; species Venturia aucupariae. The sequence goes on from QWZN01000084.1 coordinate 1,933, forward strand.
ATTATGTTGTGATTTCCTGATTTTGAACTTGGTCGTAGTTTTGGAAGTATTTTTCGTAATCTGGGAACGAGATGTAGCCGTCTGTGATTATTCTAGCATTAGTGGGATTCTGTACATCGAGAAGACGGATATAGATACCTCGTTGTTGGTGGCCTGTCCATGCCTCGCTGTATCTTCGCTCCATAGCACCCACCAGGGCTGGATGTCGCTCCGCTTCATCTCGTCTCTTTTCTTCGCTAGAGCGGGCGAGTACGGATCTTGGTGATGTGGGCGCAGATGCAAGCCTTGTTAACAATGCTCTTGGGTTTGATGAGTCACCACCGCTCCCTGAGTCCCGCCTGGTGGCACAAGAACTGTGTGTGCTTATTGTTGGTGGAGTAACTTTTGGCGAGGCGAGCGGGTACCTGTGTGAAGCACTTGAGGATGGTCTCGAGGAACTGGTGGATTGCTGGGTCGACGGGCTAAGGAAGTAGCCGTACATTCTTGTGGTTGTGCTGCTTTGTTGTGTAGGTAGTTGTTTGCAGCGCGAGGCTGGAGCTGAGGCTTATGGTTCCTGGATCAAAGATCAAAGATGCTGGTGATGATCAACAACGACGATTTGATGTAGATCAGGTGGAATAGGAAGACGAATCGAGAGGGATGTCGAGGTTTATCAGCTCGTTCAATTTTGATGGTGTAGCCTGGTGATATGACGGCAGGATTTGGACCAGGAGAGAGTTCGAAGGACAACGAATTGAATTCGACGCAAGGGATATGTTGTGAGTGTATTTCTGGCTGTACCTGGATTGCAGGGGGCGTTCGGATAAACAGCAACGATGATTGATAAAGGGAGAAAGTCGGCAGAAATATGGAGGATATTTGTTTGCTCATGCTTCCTCTATTATACACACAGCAATCTCATGCAAAAAGGTAAATCCGTATCCGTATCCCCGCCCAGACCTGCCCCACCTCGCGACTGGGCTTGTTGGCCATGGGCAAAACGAAAGCCAACGCCAACGAGCCCCGAGCTGCAGAAAAAGCCACTGGGGGGACTGGGCCCGGAAGAGCCAGGGAGAGAGCCAGCCGAGGGGGGCCGCCATTCAAGCAGGCACTAGGGGGGCCGCCATTCAAGCAGGCACTGCATCCCGCCATTCAAGCAGGCACTGCATCCCTTCACTCCAAGCAGCTCACTCATCCAAATGACACGTCAAGGTCCGACAACCACACCTCGCAGGCTCGCACGCAGGCCCGTTGGGCCAGATGCCTGCCAGCACACGCACGATCCCGTCCACACGCCGTGGGAGGGGTGAACTACTGCCAATACCAAAGTCAGTTGAGGAGAAGCTGGACCTAGTGGCTTGAAATTACCTACTAGTACCTACCCTTGTTCACCGATGGAAGGCACCAGCTTCTCCTCTCGGACCTCTCCTGGATCGATGAATGTTATTCGAGGTTTCGGGAGAGTCCGGGCCTGGTGATGGATGGATGGACAAGTCAAAAGAGCCAGATATATAGTTGGCGCACTTCCTATTCTCAAGTGTATGCAGCTATTGAGTGCTACTACGATACTGGTTACCTGCCTACCGTCACCATCTTGCTCCTCTGCAATCAATCCTCACTGGAGCACTTTCCTTTCTTGCATGAGGGTTATTCCTATTGGCTATCCCATATATTCACGGCCTTAATTCGTTGCTTTCCGAATATGTGCGCCTGCATCCATCGTTGTTGCTATTCGTTACTACCCAGGTTTCAATGCACTCTTTCAACATGTCAAAATCGCTGATCATGAATGTGTAACTATGGTATTGGATGGACAAGGTGCGGCCCGCATCCAACCCTAGCCTGATGTCCCCGACAGATGCAAGCAAAGTACGATAGTAAAAGAACGCCCTCAGGAGAATGGCCCAAGCACGTTGTCACGAGGGCTAATGGTACCAAGGCCGAAACCAGTGTCGCCAACCACAAATGCGCCGCCATGGCTAGTCAAAGAACAAAAATCCTTTATACGATGCTTCGTCAGTGCTATTTGGGATGTCAGCGTGCAGCGCGTGGAAGGATCAGTACCAAGGGTAAAGGAGGAATCTCACGTCAACATCTTCCCAAGCTCGTCCTTGGACATTGGACAGTTCCTCTATGCTCATGATCTTTCCTGTCGTGACTGCGAATCATGATTAGCTGATGACGGCGAAAGCGGACGGGAACAACAAGGATTTATTCTTACAATAGCCAGCGTGAATTTTTGCGTCAATTTCGACCCTACTGTCCTCTGGAATTAGTTCATCAGGAATTGGGACGCGTTCGTGGATTGGAATGCCTTGGTCAACAATGGCATCGTGCTTCATGTTAGACATGCTCAACATCCTATCGATCTTTGTGATGCCCAACCAATGCAAGATATCTGGCATCAGTGCCTGGAACCGCATATCCTTCACTCCCGCAATGTTTTCGGTTCTCTGAAAGTACTCGCTCGCCTTGTCGCTGCCACGTTTCCTGGCATTGTACACGAGATACTTTGTCACCTCACCCAAAGCACGGCCTTCCTTTCTGAAATAGATGACCACGCCACTACCTCCCTTTTGGGCTTCTTTGACAGCCTCTTCCACACCAAAGATGAGATAGGGGCGGCACGTGCAGATATCGGAGCCAAACACATCACTACCGTTGCACTCATCGTGGACGCGAAGAGCCAGTTTGACATTGGGATCGGACATCTTCGCAGGGTCGCCAAAGCAGTACACAGTCAAGCCTCCAATCGGTGGAAGGAAGAGCTTGATGTCGTTTCGCGTGATCAGTTCAGGGTAAGAACCACCAGTCTCCTCGAATAGAGCTCTGCGAAGGGTTCCCTCGTCTGTGGTATCATGTAAGCTGCCATCGATTCATGACCATCAGTGCGGGGTGCATACCAATGCCAAATCGCTCAGCGACACCGGGAAGATACCAACATGGCTCAACTGCAAACTTGGTCACGGCCAATTCGCCACTGTCGTTGATGCAGATCTTTCCATCGGGAATAAGTCGACCTGATCTGACACTTTCCTCGAGCTCTGGCAACTTCATGTGGGCTTTGGTAATTGCGATTGTTGGACGAAGCTCAATTCCTTCTTTGTTCATGACATCAGCAAATAGCCATGGAGCCAGGTGGCCAAGCGGATCCATAGCCACAATTTTTTTTGGGTCGCTCCATTGAGGGAACGGACCAATCTTGGCCGCCGGCTCTGTGTTGGTGAAATCGGGCTTGTGGTCAATGTCGATGTTCTTGCTGGCTACAGCTAAAGCAGAATAGATGGCATATGATCCACCATGAGCACCAATTGCTTAACATTGTTAGTGTGGTTGATGCAATTTATTCGAACCAGCTTACCATTGCGTCTTCGGATGGTGTTTCGGTGTCGTGACACAACGACTGGTCCTCTCTCGGCAGCATTGGTGTGACCCCAATCCATTGGAAGGGGGTCAACGCCGGCTTGGCCTGGGTAGGAAGTCAAGATGATTTTGTTCGAGAAGGCAGACGGTGTCCTCGCAGAGGTGCTCTCAGAAGGCAGAGTACTTGGTGATGTCTCATATTGTTCTCCAAGAGCTTTCACACTTGTATCTGCATTGGAAGAAGACTGATCGTTCTCCGATCCATTGGCTTGGACGTTGCCGGGCGTTGACGATAAGGAGCTGGCTAAATTGGGTTGATCAGAGGGGAACAAAGACTCTGGACTGATAGGACAAACTCACCTTTTGTGGCTTCATCCTGGATCTCTTTGACAGTTGCAAGAATGTTGACCTTTCCGCTAATGGCATCGACAGCAGCGGCAAGATGGGAATTCTCTTGCTTCAGTGTTTGGATACTGGCTAGAATCTCGGCTAACACGCCCGCCACATCAGCAGAAGCAGCCATGGCGATTGAACAGGTGGAACAAGTGAGATATGATTCAATTCTGTTGTACTCCTCAAGTCAAGCAAGCTTCCGATCTACGTCTTCGCCTTTGCAGTGGTTATCAGAAGTGGAGCCGGCAAACCAGGGCGGACAATCACGGTCACGGTCAGGACGAGTTGACGGGGCTGATGGAGGGAATGGAGAAGAGGAGATGGGAGGTTGTGCAGCAAGATGTTCTCTTATAGAAGACAGAAGCCTGACTGCCTGCCAGTATGGGTGGTTGAGCTTCCAGTCACACCGCTAAGCGACGGGTGACCTTCCGACCAAACGATCAAACCGACGCCATTCATCATTCCAGTGTCTGGTCCAAGCTGCCCGTGCACTGAGGGTCGTGATTATGTAACGTTTTGTTTTCACTCACAGACTGAGGTCCCGTCCCCGTCGGTTGGAGACATTGGTCTGAAGTCTATTCTACATACCCAGAGTCGCCTTGACGTTGCTTTTCACCTACACCAACAAAGACCCTCGATCCTTGCCAACCTGCCAATCAGTAACTCACGCGACAGACATCATGGGCAAGCGCAAGAAGGCTGCTAAACCAGCAAGCAGCACGAAAGGCGTATGTACACGCGCAATACACAGTCAGAGCCTCAGAAAGCTAATGACATGATAGAAAGAGAACCTTCCAACTTCCTTCCAATGCCTTTTCTGCAACCACGAACAATCCGTCTCCGTGAAAATGGACAAGAAGTCAGCCATAGGTCATTTATCATGCAAGGTCTGCGGACAAGACTTTGATGCCAGCATAAACTGTTCGTGACACGATCGCGACCACGGCTGTGGGTTGGAGTTCAAGGGCTGACTGCGATATCACTAGATCTCTCCCACCCTGTAGACGTATACGGCGATTGGATCGACGCATGCGACAAAGCAGCCAAGGAAGCACAGGAGCACGGCCAGCCTGAAATTCAGAACGATTCTTACAATAATATGGGTAGTCGTGGTGCGCCGCCGCCCAGACGCCAACGAGACGTCCCTTCAGAAGATGAGGAGGACGGCGATGGAGATGGAGAGATGGATGACTTTGTGGAGAATGATGAGGGAGATGAAGAGGAAGCATACTAAGCTTCGGATGGCAGTGTCTCAACAAGTGCGAATATTTCTTCAAATTTTGGGCTGGTACTGGCATGGAGTCTTGGGGTGCAGGTTTACATGGTATGAGGCATGGTTACAGGCAAATCTCGATACCCTGAGGTAGGGAGATACTTCAAAATTGGCCTTCAAGGCCGGCGACAATGGTGACTATATATTCTCAATATGAAAGTCCTCCGTTCAGGAGACTGTAGACATCAATCGGCAGGTGTGCGCAACTGACGAGAACACCAGCAGTACCTGAGAGGTGTGTAACTCGAGACCGATGTCTCAAAGTTGCTGACAGTCTATGAGTATCAGGTACCTTCAGCATTGAATTCATCGTGTTGTAGCGCAACCAGGGAGGGCGGTTGCTCGGGTGTCAAACAGAACAGTTCATCAGAGGTTGTAAAAGCTCTCTCCTTTGGTCTTCATCGAAAAGACCAGGAATTCAGCAGCCACTACCTAAACAGATGGATAGGGGCAGTGGGAAGGGCTCATGGTGGTAAGATATTGACCTCCGCGGAAAACATACGTCACTAAATGAGTGCAGTGCAACCGTGTCACACTTCCAACTATATTATTGTTATCGTATTCATCTTCAACGGAGTCATCGGATCAAGGGCAGGCTTAGCATGTCAAAAGCCAGCTCCCGCGAATATATCGCCGGTGGAGAACGATGTTTACTCGAAGCTTTTCAAGTTCCCAACAACTTGAATAAGCAAACAGAAAAGCGTGACCTCTCGCTTCTGCTACGATAAGTAGTAGTTCCAACGCTTCGGAGCTGAATTTTCGCATCTTGTAGTAGGAATCCCTTCACATGCGCTGGGTGAGACAAGTGATCATGGCGCAAACGAATGCGAACATGATCCATCCCTACCACAGTACTATCAACCTGGAAGCTCTTCGGTGTCTTTTTAGGAGGGTGTAAATCGGGACAGTTTCCACATTTAACCACATATGGTAATAAATGGGGTAGAATTCATCTACCACACCACGCACAGGCCTAGAATTCATCTACTATACCACGCACAGGCCGATATTCATCTACTACATACGCATAGGCCAACATCACCAGAAACAACATACAACAAGAACACCTCGAAAAGAAGGATTAAGATGCGCAAGTGAGCGTAGGACTGCCCCATGCGGTGGGTACCCCCCGAGCTTGCGAGGGAGGGTACTGCATGTGGGCGTTGCTCCAAGCGGTATTTCGGCTCCTGCCCCCAACATACCTTAGGAAAGACATTTTCTGGCCGAGCGCAGCGGGAGTGGCGAAAGGAGGCTCGTGTGCTGCCTGGGGTGTTGCGCACCAGCCAAAACTGTCCCGATTTACACCCTACTGTCTTTTTCCCTGAGCAGGAAGCTTTCAAAGTGGAAATAATTCTCGAACCCTCCTCGACGTGCTGAAAGAATAACGCGGGAAGGCTTTCATCTTTCGGCCTACATTGTAGCTAAAATTGACAATCAACTGACTTCTGAAAAAGCCATCATCAATCTTCAATCTACGATGGTCAACACTCCCTTAATGATATGCCACTGGTTCCATTGATAGGGTTCTAGCTGTGCCCGCTGAAACTCGCATTGGTCGCTGGTCTTTCGAGAACCTGCTTCATGAAGGCTTCGACTTCACCGACTGGAAAACCTCAGGGAACTTGCCGTCTGGACTCGCTACTTCATCGAAATCGTTTCGAGAACATCTCCAAAGCCTGGCAGCCAACGAAAATCACCATCTGTTGCACCTCAACTTCCAGCCGCGTGCGTGTTGCATATCAGGGTTGGCTGAATCGACAAGATGATCAAAAACATTAAAAGCCTCAACCAGCCTCACTTTCAAACCGAAAGATTCATAGTCGGCGCAAGGTCTTGGAACCCGTTCGCTATGTATGCTTGGTGCACACCGCGTACAGGCAATGATTGCCAACTATCATAGTAGCAAATCTTCGAGCTGGCTTTGAAAGTCGATTGATCCGTTCAAGTTGGCCGTGGATGGTCCATGGGTCCATTATTCGATCCAATAAATGAAATCGGAACTCGCACGTCAATGGAGCAGCCAATGACTGACCAACACTTGTTCAGCGTTTCGCTGCTTCTACACTCGAGACGAACTTATGGAAGAGTCAGTCGTTCAGCGCTCCTTGAACGTGATTCATTTTCTAGACAGCGATCCCCAAAGCTTACTGTGAGTATGTCTTCATCACTGGTCTTTCCACCAGCTCTCAGTCATTAATCTACCTCTCCGTGCATGATCTCCAAGCTTTGTTCACCTCGTCGCGTGTCACCGCAAGATCCACCACCCAGCCGATGTACCTCCCGCGTGTCATGATTAGTAAGTACCGATGGATTTCGCCCCTTCCCCACAATCTTGAGGAGTATTACAGTAATATTATATCAGAATCTAGGGTTGCACAGGCCAGGATTCATTACGCACAGGATAACAACACCAGACGAGACCCACCGTTACAGCGAGTCCGGGCCATCATCGTTAGATTCTGAACATCTCAAAAGCAGGACATAGACGCGCAAGGGGACATGTGTACCTATGCTCTGTTCGTGGGCTTTCCCCGTATGATGCCCTTTCTGGTGGCCTCTGCGAACAAAATCGGCTGTCTAGCCAGATGAAAGGGCCCTCACCTTTCTCGTTGAAGAATACTTAGATTACTATCTGATCTACCACAGTAAAGAATGTCATCGTATGGACTCTAGCACGGACCCATCACGGAGGTCGGTGTTTTCTCAATATATCCGCGACTCTACACAGTGAAAAGTCGCATGCAGAATCCCGATCGTTGCTCGCTAAGCTACATGATCATCTATTTCTACCATCCCGTTCTACAATTGGTAAGGGGCTGACGTTGCTGGGTCAATATGGGTTAGCAGCGTAGCAGCTCAATAAGACTCGGGGGTGGAAAGCGACTTACCTTTGATCATCAATCGCTAGCACCATACCACATCACCTTCATGTACTATTCAACAGCCCCAAGTCGATTGCAAATCAACTAATTCTTTCTCAGTTGGTCAATTACAACACCATTCTCATCGATCTCATCATGCAAATCACTCTCATCATCCTCGCCAGCTTGGCCACAGCTCTCGCTCTCCCAATCGGACCCAAGGAACCAGTCGGACCCAAGGATCCAGCCGACAAAGGCACTTGCACCTTCAGCGCCAACGAGAAGAGCAACCTTGGACACAACCACGATGTCAATACTGGTATGATCAAGAAGGGAAATACGGTGAAGGACAGTCACATCGCTGTCTTCGGCTCCGGATGCAGCCCAGCGTGGGCTGTTGGAGGCGACATCAACGACAACACACCAACTCCCACTCCCAAAGAGTTGATGAAGTCGAAGAAGGTCGGCTACTAGAAGGCTTTTTAAATCACGTGTTGGGACGTTCTACGACGCCTGGCTGAGATGGTTGACGAGTGGAGCGTGGGCTAGAAAGGGCGTGGAGAAAGAACGATGCGCAGGGCGTATCTGGATGGAAGAGGCCAGTCGTTCTAGCTAGCTAGAGCTTTCAATGGAATGGTTCGGCATACGCGACCCTGTCGTTCTTCTCCAGAAACTGTTTGTCTCGTGGCTGTTTCGCACCAGCAACGAGCAATGCCGCACTCGTTCTTCTGTTGTGCTTATGTTTAGGATTCACCGCTATCGCATCTTGACCTTGGGGACGACGCCCCAAAACCATGCACTCCAACCAGGAACTAAACAATCTCAAAACTTCTACTTGCAATGGTATCTTGACCTCTTGACCTCGCCACCATGACAGGCGAACTCAGCAAACTGAACCACTGCACCGTCCGCGAGCTATCGAAATGTCCAATAACGCTCAAACGGGGTAAATCCTTAGTCTCGAGTCAGGCCCTTCAAACTCATTACTAGTCTTTTGCTAGAATTCGTCAACCCTTGTGAAATGTACCATGTAGATTAGTCATTTGCCCCTGTTCATGTCTTATCAAAAAAGAAAGAGACTGCATGCATTCACCTTCGACCATCTCATCACTACGGTAAAGCAACCAAGACACGTCATCTTCCTCCCAGCAATGTATGAAGACAATCAGCGTGGCGAATGTGGGTACCGATATACACTACATTGCTATCATCTCTTTGTTCGAAAAGTGGAAAAGGTATCAAATCACGGTTATGTAAACATATAGAAAAGAATGAGGAGGCTTGACCGTGAACGTTCAGTCCTCGATCTAACCAAAAGAAGGAGGAACAAAGAGCTTGTTCAGAGAAATTCTGGACGTATCCTTCTCGGAGCAGAGGTTGGGTATCAAGCGCACCGAGGGGTCGACTGCAGGTGGCAAAGAATAGGATATATCGCGAAAAAGAGGGCAGAGCTGTCGACGGGTAAGAACAGCAGAAGTGGAACATCGCTCAAGCTAACAGACTGAATAATAACAAGACCTCAACAGTCTAAAACAGCAAGGTCACAGAAGCGTTGTTTGCGCTGTCTCCCAGATGCCATGTTCAGATTCCGCAGCGCATATGGTTCAAAGAGATACAGATGATGTATTCGAAGATTTAGATCATAATTAAGACTTCAATTACTCCCTCGCTATGCGATCGGTATGTCGATTATAATTTACGAACTATGCTGTCGTCTTTGCAACTAGAAGCGCCACCCGATTTTCGCTTCAAAAGCGCCAAGGAACGCCTTGCAAGAAAAGCCAGTCAAATCCAATTTCAAACATTCTTCAAGCTCCTTCTCACCATCAAAGCTCTCTTCGCAGCCTTGACCCGTTTCGCTTTCTTCGCTTTAAACAAACCTACAACGAGTGCACAAGAGATCTTAGTACTCGTCTCTCTGATCAGTCAAAACAGGTGATCTCTGGTACTCATCCTTAACAGAGGAGCATCATCGCCAAAGTCACTTCAAGCGCCGTACCGACAAGTCCCGCTTTCCCGCCCATCATTCCCGTTGGGGCGGCGCCGTGCGACGATGTTGTCTTAACTGCACCGTTTGATGCTACCTCGGCGGTGGGGTTGAGAGTGACAATCGAGTTTCCGGGCTTCGTTGCTGTGACAGTGACCTGTGCGGCGAGCGACGAAGCGGAAGCTTGATTGTAAGCTGCGTTTGTGAAGCCACAAGCTGAGGAAACGGATGTAAGATCTTTTACATTGTTAGCAATCTGCTTGAAGACAAACGGATGTGAGTGAATATACCGGGTGATCCAGCATTGGACTGGGTAATGCAGATAGCGCAATTCGATCCAATTTCCTTGACGTTGAAAGATGTGTTCTTGCAGATACAGTCTGATTCCGCCGAAGTGAGACCACCGGAAGTGCTTGAGGCACAGGTTGATGACAATTGGATCAACGGTCTGCAGACCGATTTGCAAATGGCTGGGACATCACCATCGCTCAATCCCATGGAAAGAATGGAAGTGGCAAAAGTGAGGACCAGGCTGGAAATGGTGGAGTAGCGCATCTTGACAGTGAGAAGCGGCCGAGACTAGTCCACTGTACGTTGCTAAGAATAGATCCAGGAGAGACAGTCGAACGATCAACAACCAACAACAGTTCTCAGATGTCAAGTATTTGGAAAGCTTGGTTGTAAACGAGAGGAATCGAGAAAGAGGTGATGTGAGAAGGCAGGAAACGGCAGAAGGCTCAAATATTAACAGCTTTGATGCTCAGACGTCCCGGTCGTGGTGTATCGTGTGGTAAAACTTGCAATTGTTTCTTGAAAGGATCAGAGCTTTGGCAAGAGATCGAGAGAGGAGGGTGTGTTTGGTCTTCTGCTTAAATAGCTGTGACGGGACAGACACGTCTAAAGTCAGGTTTGAATATGGACTATCGTTATTACAAGCCGCACCGGCTCTCCTCTGTAGCAAGGATGTGAGCGGGATGGAGAGGCTGAACATCTTGCCCCTGGCGCCGCTCGTTGGCAAGCCTTTCCATGCTTTTTGGGCGTTGCCCACCGTGGCGATGGTGAAGTGGTGGCTGAGAAGCTTCGTGTTTCGAACAGCAGACCTTGAAAGTTTGACTCCTCTGGGACATGCGAGGTCTCAGGCGTCCATATATAGGGCGAACTCTTCATTGATGAAGTCAATGATCGGCGCACCGTCAGTACCGACTATCCGTGTTTCTCATGTAGGTCTGGCTAGCACGCTATCGTTGGGACCCCTTTTGGTGAGATTGTGTTGCTGTGGTAAGCTCAAGGGCCGGGACAGCACGAGTAAACAATTTCGGCCCCAGCTTTCGGCTGTAAGCTCATTTTAAGGCTGGAGCAGGCATCAAAACTGATCCTGACAAGCAAAGGTTTGATGAGATGTAAGCATGGACAGTCCTTGTCATGTCCGGTGCGGGTTTCTCGAAGATGGTGTTCGAGTGCGGAGAGGAACGAAGGGCCTCCAAGTTTTCTGGAAGGCGATCTTTATCACGTGCATGCGTTATGAAACATAGTACCAAGTACTACTACTAACTACTACTAATAGTACCGTGACACCTCTGGGCCATACGTCTCGCAAGCAACTGAATAACGAAAAGTCCAATTCGCAAGATGAAAATTATGGGAAAGTGTTAGCGCACTGGAATCGTCGATTCATCATAAACGTAGTCAATTCATTTAAGGATCTATTTTTTGCTAAAATGCCGTTTGCCCGCCGATTTATCAGGTAAGCAAGTAAGCAAGTACTCCGTATCTCATCAACTCATAGGGTTCATGTCAGACACCCTCAGGCAACCAAATTGAGCCTCATCGACCAGTACCTTTAAGCAGGTGGGCTGACGATGAATTCAACACCCTTTGCGATGTTACCGGTGAGGCCCTTATAACAAGCCTCGAGGAGCTTTTTCTCGTAGTCGTTCGCGCTGGAAACGACGTTGAATACCTTCTTAACGCCCTCTGGGCCAAGCTCGGTTGGGACAGAGAAGAAGTCGCAGCCAGTCAGCTTCTGGATGTCGGCACCACCCTCGACACCTGGGAGGTAAACGAAGGTTGGCTCGATGATACCAGACTCTCCCTTTGCGGCGCGTATGACCTTTTCGGCGAAACTGTATTTGTTAGCATTTTGCATGACACTGGGTCCCTTCCAATAGTATCTCTTACCGGAAACCAGCATATGCCATCGAGAGCGTTGCTGATCCAGCACCGTCCTTGGCCTTGACGACCTCGTCACCACCGAATTGGACACGGTAGGTCAAGGCATCAAGCTTGTCCTGTGCGATGTTTACGGCTGGCTTGGCCTGGGAGAAAAGTGGGACGATGGTCTCGCCAGAGTGACCTCCAATAACTGGGATGGTAGTCTTGGCTGGGTTCTTCTCTCCGGTGAGGGAAGCGACGAAGGTCTCGGCACGGACAACGTCAAGGGTGGTTACACCGAAGAGCTTTTTTGGGTCGAAAACACCGGCGTTTTTGAGGACCTCAGCGGCGATTGGCACAGTTGAGTTGACTGGGTTGGAGATAATCAACAGGTATGCCTTTGGCGCGAACTCCGCGGCTCCCTTGACCAAGTCACGAACGATTCCAGCGTTGATCTTGAACAAGTCATCACGGGTCATACCAGGCTTGCCTAGAGAATGATGAGCAATTGATACTTATGGCTACTCGAGTGTCCTTACGAGGAATGCCAGCGGGGATGATGATGATATCTGCACCAGTGAAGGCGTGCTTCATGCCATCGTCCTTTGGCAAGTATCCCGTTACAACCTAGTGATCATATCTCAGTATGCATGCCTTTTGTATGTGACCATCAGTGTATGCATACCGCTGGTGTGGAAATGTGCGAGAGATCGGTTGCAACACCGGGAGTGTTGACGACTGATCCAGGTCAGAGCGGTTCTCAGTTAGCAGAGGAAGAGTAGTATATACCATCGTAAAGGGCGAGCTCGTCAATGAGCTGGGAGTTCTTGCAGAGCAAAGAAAGTGGCTATAAATCAAGGTTGTTAGCAAAGAGCCCGCTGAATGTTGACAAAGCATTGTTTGGCATTCCCAATGAAGTCCAAAGAGCAATTGACAACCTGGGCAAGCAAGCATTGGGAAGAAGGAGTTGCAGTAATCTTACCTGTCCAATTCCACCGGAGGCACCTGCGACGACTGCATGTGGAGAAATGATTAGTGCTGAAGCAGCTTCGCGGGACAGAGCTCAACGTACCGGCTTTGACCATGGTTGCGGTTAAAGAGGCCAGGAAGATTGATTGAGTGCGGGCTGCAGATAAACTAAAGCTCTGAAGGTCAGGTCAAGTCTTTGTACTGATTGAGGGATTGTGGGTGTTGTTGTTGAAAGAGAAAGTCAAGTGGAGGGGCTCGAGGCTAACCCCGCTACTCTACTAACGCTAAGAAGCTGGGTAGGTAATAGCCATCCCCGTACTTTCGGGTTCCACGAGATCGGCTTTGTACACCTCCAGCTGCAGTACTCGAGATTGATATTGATGAACCTTGCCACTCTGAGAAGCACGATTTCGAGAAATCATGGATATCGATCTCGATTTCAGGGTGACAACCCCTCTTGAGGTGTCTGTAAGAAGAGTATCTGCAGGAGAATTTGTGGGAACCAAAACCGAAAAAGAACAGTTTTGGATCGTGGGGGGTGAATCGTGGGAAACTGCTCACCAATCAGATTACTCAAGCACAATCGTCTGCGCGCGTCGCCTTGCTGTCTTGTTTTTTGCGTTGGATTTCCTATAGGTCGGAATTGTGAGTTTTGCGAGATCCAACCTTTACAATGTAGCAAAACATGTTGGAGGCATTGGATTCTTTTTATAAAGCTCCTGTCACCCTCGTCATACCATCACAAGGCTACGGGCAGCGGATAGCCAGTGCTGCCAAATAGTGGGCATTTCATATGAACGCGGTAAGACTCGGGATCCTCAAAGCCTTACCATCGTAGGTATCGGCACAAGCCTGCCAATGAGGGGGAATCACATAAATTGATTGATGGAGGAATAGTCCGATAGTATGAGAGAGAATTGTCTTCAGCCTGATCCTGACCTCCCCGGCCGAACACCGCACATCCCTCTGTTCACAAACTCCCGACCATGAATGAAAATCGAAGTTATCCACCTTCCGAGTATCCCAGACTTAAGATGCCCCTTCCGATAATCCAATGAAGTGATATGTGATTTCACGATTCTTCATTGACATCTGGTTGCTGCGGCGGCATCCCGTGCTGTTGTGGAGGCATTCCGTAGCCTCCATACATCTGCATGTTGCCCATATCTTGGGAATACATCTGCGTTTGCTGCGGGTATTGAGGATACGGAACGGCAGATGGATCTTGTGCCAACGGTTGTTGTTGGAGAAATTGACCTTGCATGTGCGGGTCCATGCCGTAGTCTTGTTGGTGCATTTGCTGTGCTGGTGGCGGATGGTTCCCCAGCTGTTGCACCGCAGCACCCTGCGGTAAGGGAGCGCCGGCTGATGATTGCTGCGCAGCGTGCCCGGCAGTTCTCCTATTCGAGGCGGCCTCCTCTCGTGGGACAATGTCGATTAAGAAATCAAACTGGGCCTTGATGTTAGAGAGAAGGAGTCTGTGATTTCAACATTTCGCTCGTCAATTTATTGCACCTCGATGTACAATTGGCAAAGCTTCTCTGAGGCAAGATCGATATCGCTAGATCTCTAGCAATCTGAGGGCAATAAATTGACGAGCCAATGTCATTATGACTTGTCCTCACCATGTCTGACTTCGCCAAAGCAGAGGCAATATCCGATCTTTGCAGTGTCCTTCTCTTGTTCTCCTCAGCATGTATCCAAGCGCGCATTGTAAGTTCAGTGATAAAAATGTCGCATCCCTTTGCGAACAAAATCGGAGCTTCGGCTGAGATCATCTTGACTTCTGGATCTGCCTTCATGACCTTCTTGATACGCGCGAGGGGTAGCTGGTGGAGCTTAAAGTCATGCTCGTCGGTCTCCAATCGCGTCACCTGGTTCTGCCAGTATACATTTAGGATTTCTTGTGGTTGACCCGAGAGACCCTGTGAGACCTATGTCATACTCAGCGATCAATTCGACGCGTCAAAGCACGATAAACGAGAGGCGTACATTCACCCACGTCCCTGTGAAGACCTCTGGCGACGGCGCTGCGCCAGCCAAGGCAATCTAGTCCCAAGTATCAGTATGCAGGAAGGAATAGAGTCCACCAAAGTCCTGGAGTCCGGGAGGTGAGAATTCGCGCGTAGGATAACGTACTTTCTGGCATGCTCCTGTCGGCGCAGAGATAGTCAGCGCATTGCTTTTGATGGAGGGATAGTGATGGCAAATGGATCGATTCTGCGGCGAATAAGAATTCCTATAAACTGACCATAGTGTCCTCCTGCGCCCTGGTCGTACAATGGATTTCCATTGATTCCGTCGTATTTGCGCGGCCCTCCAGCTTGCTGCTGGGGATGCGATTGCTGAACCTGGCCCACGGGCGCTTGCTGAGCGGTACGGTTCATTGCTGCGATTTTTGTTTACAGCTGTTGGTTGAAGTCGATTGCGCGCCTCTGTCAAATGCTGAGTGGTAAGAGAGACGGGTGGTTGGTTATGCGCGAGCTGCAACAGCGACCCTGCTTTGAATAGAGTGGGCTTCCTGCGTAAGGTGTTCGTTGAGGCGGTGTGCTTTGCTTTGGATGTGTCTGTTTGCGACGCATCGCCTGGTCAGTTGTGTCTTCCATCGTTTACTCTTGAGGTATTGTTTACACTGACCTTCGATGGCTCGCGGGCTGGGGCTGGGTCCTTGCGCTCTTTTGGTGGATGTATTATAGAGATGTGCCAATGAGAACTGAGAGGCAGGCGAACAGGACCGAATGAAAATTGCCTTGTCTTTCGGTTCCCGCGAATCGCACGGCAGTCCAACGGATCTCCACAACCAATAATTCAAGGGAGAGATTTTTATTTCTATATCCGAGATCTCCAGCAGGAACCGGTTTCCGAAAATCCTCGTTTTCTTTTCCCGTCCAAATTTCGCCAGGAACCGAGCCTCTCACTGTGGGAAGGATGAACAAGTGACTCGAAAACCAAAGGTCCGGGTGAGTAATGGACCAAGCAGAAGCCTCAAGTTAAAGGGGAGCAGAAATACTCCTGGAAAATATCGTCGAATGGGATCCGTACGGGGTTTTCAGAGATTCGGTCAGTATGTATGGTTATGGACAGCAAGATCAAGATTAAACAACACGGGCAGTTCCTCAGGTCATAAATCACGGCGAAGAACGAATGACGCTATTCTAATACTCTGAAGCACTCGGAAGCGTTCATACAGCTGGCACAATAAAGACGCAGCCTTCTGCGTAAATCATGCCGCCTTCGCGAGTATCAGGGGCTTTGATTGGCCATGGGTTTGTCCAACCTGCAGCCTCAGTGACAGCTCATACGTCCACACGGCAGGGCTATGGCTATGCGTCACTCCTTATACCTCAATCGCAACGGAAAGTTCTGTCACAAGAGACAGAAATTGGAGATACACGAGGATATGAGGCTCTGAGTTCGCCTCGAAAATGTGAATACGTGGTAAGTTTGGACATCATTGAGGCTTGTTTGTTGAAGCTGGATTCATGATCCTTGAATTGAATAGTCAGGGTACGTCTCATTAATGTCTTCCTCAGCACCTGTTCGCCAGCCTCGTCACTTCACCCGTGCCAAGCTGTTTAGGGGAGACGAGTTAATCTGGCCAGAAATGGTCATTGTAATACCTTGTAATGTAAGGCTGATGGTTTGCAGTCGGTGCGAACGGCAGATTCGCTTCGAAGGATAATTGGCGTTAAAATCCCAGCCAGACTGAGAAATATCCAGCGTTTTACCTCCATGGGTTTGTCCCCCTTTTCGCGGGACGGAATTTCTTGCTTTCCTCGTGGCTCGAGATTCAGATTGGTTATACAATGGAGAGACCATCATCGTTGATGTTGCCTCTGTATGCAGGTTGATGCAAAGCTGGTGATGTGGTTGTATAGACCCTTGTCCTACAATGAACCACGCCGATCTTTTTTGACCAACGGTGTAGTTTGAGGCTGCAAGATGACGATCCGGAAGGTTCCTGAGCAGGACTAACAAAATTTCGTGGAAGTTTTCCGGTCTGGCGATTTCGGCGACGATGGCCCTTGTCAGTGAATGACTGATGAACAAGTCATAGCCAATTCAAGACAACGATGTTTTGAATCTAAGGATTACCGTCGTACCTAATGCTTCAGTTCAATGCTGGCAGGAGTTGGCTCGGCTCGAATTGGCGTACGGCCATGAGACCCGAGTCGTTAATTCCTGGCGATGAATCATTCTTGAATTGGCAAAAAATTCGCAAGATCCATGCCAAGAAGGACAAATGGGTTTACTTCCGAATTCGGTACGCAAAGTTGGTGTTGAATCGACAAGCCGACGATTGTGCTTTAGCTGTTGTGGCCGGATACGTCATTTTCACTGTATGTATTCCTTCAAGCGTACCTCATGGTTTCGCTCCGGATGTTCGAATCTGGAAAGTCGCACCAGGGAGTTCCGAAGTCTCTGCCTGAACGGTAGCTTTGATACCCATTGCAAAAAGCGCTCCACGTATGAGTCCCGCGGGGAAGTAAAGGAACTAAGCATTATCAGCATGATACAGTACGTAGCTCTAGATAGAAGTGACCCACAGGTTGAGCTTGTGCCATCATGCCATCACGACCTCTCTCGAGACTGATTTTGCCAAGCGGTGTAAATCTGTTGTCCGTGAGAACGTATACGCCTCGGTGGTTGGTCTTCAGGTTGTCGATTTGCTTCTTGAAAGCAATGAGCCATAAGTCCTTGCAGAGAAATTTGATAGCATCCAAGGTGTCCTGAAATCGTGGCTTGTCTCGCGAGAATCTGTAAAGCACTGTCAGCGTGGATTCATTCAGCGCCATGGAAATGTCAGGGGCCCGAATCGATAGAGTTCGTATGCTATAATCCTCAGCTCGACCGCCAACATCCAGAGTACTGTTTGAAAAGGAAAACCTACCGCTCGACCAACCCGAGTCCCACCCGATACCCCAACCCATCCAATTTCCAAAACACCCCTTCCCTCACCTCCTCATCCTCCCTGCCCTCAATACCACCTCCAATCCCCCCAATTCCAAGGCCTTTCGTTAACTTCTCATCTCTCCTACTCAGTCTCAGCTCCTCATCTTCCTTCTCCTTGCCCTCCAAAACACTTTCCTCTGTCTTCCCCCCAGACCCATCCTTCGCTCTATGACCACCAGCCAGCCATTCATCTTCTCTCGCCGCAACTTCAGCCGCAATCCGGTAAGCCATGGGTACGAGTTCTATGAGGAGGAATTCAAAGCAGGAGGCTGCTACGGCGGGAGCATTGGGATCGTCTGTAGGCAGGGTGGAGGGGTTCGGTGACTGAAAGGACATTTTTGCGGATTATTGGTGTGGTTGGTACTTCCGTATTGTCTGGTCATGGGCAACAGAAGATGGGAAGCTTCGTGGTAGGAATTGATGGAGTTGAAAGTGGTAAGTTCATGTCTTGGCGGTATAAAGTTATGTGGAGCCTCAAATAGGGAGCACTCAAGCAGGACTTGGTAGGTAGCCATGATAGCCATGATTTCAGTTTCCATGATTTGGACTTGGAATACCGACTCCTGGGAAGCTTTGAGTGTGAGAATTAGGTCGTTCGGTATACAATTATCAGTAGTCAAATGTTGTACGTCCGGGAGCGGGTGTCTAAGAGTATGCATTGTCATATCAAGATGGAAGTAGGGTATTTGATTTCACATGAATGTGGTTATAGTTGGGTATTGTTACTGGTGTTTCATTTCTCAGCGTGAGGTGTGCGCCAGACGCCTTGCAATGCCCGTCCGCCTGTCATCTATAACCATGCCAGGACTCCCAAAATGGTATGCCATCATACATTACAGATCTGAATCTATAGCTCCTCATCAATCTCCATGGCTCCATTCCCATGACCATTCGTTTGAGATAAGTGGTTCTTACCAGTCGGCACCGAAGCCTCCTTGTCGATCATCTGTCGTGATACGGAGACGATGTTGTCTTCGAGCAGTTGCTGTCCGATATCTTCAATGTCTGGCACGTCAATTAGTACAATTCTTAACGGTGAAGCTTGGTCAGACTCACGCTTCTTCGGATCGATCTTTCCAACATAACGCGTCTTCAGCTGATCCTTAGAGAGCTCAGATTCTTCCTTCACTCGCTTCTCGTAGCCTTCAGCCAGCGACACAAGCTTCTTCAATCTGTCCTGATTCTTGACACCCTCTGTCCTGAAATCGTTCATCTCCAAGGCCTCCGTCCATACGTGCTTGTGGAGGTTCATGAGCATGTTTTCTTCCAATCCTGTCTTCCTGTAATTAATTCCGATGCTGTAGTAATGCCTGTTGAGACCATGGATCAGCGCCTGGATAGAAGGTTTGTTGAGATGTCCCAGATTCGACGTGGTCTGGCGAGGCTCATGGCCCATCATCAAGGTCTGAGGGTTGATCAACCGGAAGGCATCGATGACTACTTTTCCCTTGACGGATTGGATTGGGTCAACGACCACAGCGACGGCTCGGGGTGTGAGCTGTTCGAAGGACTGCTGCGTGTTGATATCGACAGACGATAGCCAGCAACCAAAACCCGGATGTGAGTGGTACCATCCAACGACGGTCTCTGGTCTACCCGTTTGCCTCAGCATGTCCATCATTTTCGTCTGGAAGACGGGATCCACGGCCTCGACACTGACTCCCGTTCCGCTCTGAGGCATGGCGAACACATCAACCACTCGTACAGTATAGTCGTCCACGAACTCTCCCAGCATCAGACCCATCACCTCCATTGGAACACCTGTAACATGCTGATTAGAATGCGATTTCCAAGTAACTACCAGGGATAATTGTTCGGGGAAATTGTACCTGCACGGCCGTGCCGCAACATCTTGAGAAGGGCGAGAGAGGAGATGTATACTGTTTCTGAGTTATCGATGAGGTTAGTGTCCTTGATAACGGTTAGATTTTGAGCTTGTCCGAGTTGTAAACATCACTCACGCTGCCAGAAGCTCCTCCGCCTCCCATGTTCTGCGCCGCGGCGAGCATTCTGTTCAGTCGCTCCATCTTGATGTATTGTGTGTGTGGTGAGTAAGTGAGAGTTTATTGTCGAGGGTTGTGTTGATGGGAGATGGGGTATGAAGAGTTGTGGAATGGCAATAGTTGAGTGAGGCAGCGTGGAGCGCGAATCGCCGCAATTGACGAGAGCTGGACCTGGACCCCTGCTGAGTCCAATTCAGTAGCCAGAGTCTCATAGCTTTCCTAAACAAATCACCCATCTCTTTCCCCCCTTCCCCATCTTTCTCTGCAACTTCAAAATCTAATCGTTTCTGCTGTATCTACACAAAATCTCCGAAACCCACCTTTGGCACCTTTCAAATCTTAATCCACAATCATGGAGGATCACCTCGCGCCGCTGGACGATCGGCCAGTAAATGGAGCTTCGAGCAAGCAGAGAGTGGCTTATTTCTATGACAGCGATGTGGGGAACTATGCGTACGTCGCCGGTCATCCCATGAAGCCGCACCGAATACGAGTGGCTCACAGCTTGATCATGAATTATGGCTGCTATAAGAAGATGGAAATCTATGTGAGTATCCGCTCACCTATGTGCTTCATACACCACCCTAATAACTATGATCCAGCGCGCAAAACCGGCAACCAAATACGAAATGACGCAGTTCCACACAGACGAATATGTCGAGTTCCTCCAAAAGGTCACCCCAGACAATATGGAGGGGTACGCAAAAGAGCAGACCAAATACAATGTCGGAGATGATTGCCCTGTCTTTGATGGCCTGTTCGAGTTTTGCGGTATTAGTGCAGGTGGCAGCATGGAAGGTGCTGCGCGATTGAATCGTGAAAAATGCGACATTGCTATCAACTGGGCTGGTGGTCTTCATCACGCGAAAAAGAGCGAGGCCAGCGGATTTTGCTATGTCAATGGTAGGCGCACCGGATTGCGAACATTACACGGCGATTTACTGATTCTCACTCTTCCTAGACATTGTGCTCGGGATTATCGAGCTCCTGCGATTCCACAAGCGCGTTCTTTACATTGATATCGACGTTCATCATGGTGATGGTGTCGAAGAAGCTTTTTACACGACTGATCGTGTCATGACCGTCTCCTTCCACAAATATGGAGAGTATTTCCCAGGTACTGGCGAACTGCGAGACATTGGGGTTGGGGCCGGCAAATATAACTCTGTCAATTTCCCACTCCGTGACGGTATCACCGACAAGACTTACAAGAGCGCCTTTGAGCCCGTCATCGAAGCCGTCATGGAATACTACAGACCTGATGCTATCGTGCTCCAATGCGGTGGAGACAGTCTGTCTGGTGATCGTTTGGGCTGCTTCAACCTCAGTATGAAGGGCCATGCTAATTGCGTCAAATTTGTCAAATCTTACGGCAAACCCACACTGGTGCTTGGAGGTGGTGGGTACACCATGCGCAACGTGGCGCGAACTTGGGCTTACGAGACTGGCGCACTGATTGGTATGGAGCTTGGCCCACAGCTGCCGTACAACGACTACTACGAATATTTTGCCCCTGACTACGAACTGAGTGTGCTACCCTCAAATATGGACAACGCCAACTCCACGGAATATCTCAACAGGATCACGGAAGAAATCGTCAGCAATCTACGCCACACTGGAACACCGTCAGTACAGATGACCGAAGTGCCGCGGAAACCTATCCTGGACGGTATGGACAGTGATGCTGAAGATGAGGCCGATGACTTGGACGCAGATGTGAACATGGACTCGCGAAATACGCAACGGCGAGCGGACGCACGTGTAACTCGTGATGACGAATTCGATGAGAGTGAGGACGAGGAAATGGATGAGGCCAACGGCATCAGAAAACAACCAGGGGCCTTGAGGCAACGGAACATTGGTATCATGGATCACAAAAACCCACATGCGGATGACGATATCGATATTGGGTCCGACGGCGAGGCTGTGCTCGTATCAAGAACCAATGGTGACACCCTAGAAGGCACGGGCTCTCGAGAAGAGAATAGAAGAATAGCAGAGGAGAAAGCGGACGCTGCTCTTTCGCTGAAAAGCATCTCAACCCCGGGTTCCAGTTCTCCAGGCTCTCCTTCCGCCACGAAGGGTGCCAACGGCCAAAACTCAAATGCTGTCGCAGAGGAGGCGGCGGATGAAGCTGCGGATGAAGCTGCAGATGAAGCGGACGAAGCTGCAGATGAAGCGGACGAAGATGATATGGAAATGGACATGGATATCGACGAGGGCACCGCTTCCGATAAAGATGAATTAGAGGACGAGGCTGCTCCCACTGGGCCAGGTGTTGATTCGACGAAGAACCCTAGCGCTTCGTCGCCATCTCTAAAGGATGAGAAAGTCGCGGTAGGGTCGCCAGCACCTTCCGCCCAAGCTGGAGCAGATGTAGATGTGGACATGAAGGATGGCGGTGATGATGTGGCAGAACCGTTAACAGCAGTGGAAGATGTCAAAGTTCAAAGCCGTAAAACAAGCGCAGCGCCAGACGCAGTGGACGAAAAAGCTGCCAAAGAGGTGGACAAAGAGTAGCGGTGGTAAAAGTTCCCTTTTTATGAGTGTACGATGTTCATGCGGATTCGCAGCATTTAGTGGGATGTAAGGCGTTTGGGCTTGATGGGAGTCCAGCGGACGGAGGTTTTTTCGCTTTCCTGTTCATTATTGCTAGGATACCGATACCAATACCATGGAGAAAGGCAGCATGTATGGCTATACCTTAGGGATTGAGCAATCTATCCATAGCCAAGTACGATGTTGACACTGATTGATCCCTCTGCTTGCTCTTCTCCTTGGATACTTATTAGCCTCCTGCTCCCAAGATCCGACGTAAACGAGGACGCCTTGAGCCTTGGTAGACACGGCCCACGGCCACCAACCTTGGGACAGAGATGTCACGATGTCGCAATGACCCGTGGTGAATCCAAAGTCGTACTCACCCAGAAACAAGCTCGGTCAGGCTGTGTCATGTTCGTGCCATGATTCGCGCCAGTGTTATGTCTTCCAGGTTGAATGGGGGGGGGTTAGGTGTTACCCGTCGAACAAAGGCCATTAGATACCTGTATTGGGAGTCAGTGCTACCTCCACCACGGCTTCAACACTGCCAAAAGGAATAATAGCTCGGGCCAGACCGTTGCCAGTATTGTTTATCCATAAAGGTTCCATCCCCGCAATCTCGCCGAACTCGCTTCATTAGCCCGCCTTCCACCTAAAACGTTCCCACTGGCCGGGTGCTTCCTACTCGCTTCCCAGATCGTGACCAGTGTCTCTTGCTTCCTATAACACCTCAGATCGGCTGGCTGGCTTACATACGCCCTCGATTCCCTTCTCCTTCTTCATTTCCTTGCCACTCTCCACACTCCAAATTGCCAGCCCGAACCGATCCGATCCAAACCAAACCCGAGCAGACTCAACAACAGCAGCCATGGCCGAACGCATACTCATGAACGAGTACCGCGAACTATCCAAGGAGAAATGGACAAACATCGAGGCAAGCAAAGCCACTCAATCAGCAATAATCGAAAACCATTCACTGACATCTTCCAGCTTGTCAATGAGAACATGTTCGAGTGGAGCGTGGCCCTTATCTGCTTGAACACCGACTCACTTTACTATGGCGGATACTTCAAAGCTAAGATGACCTTTCCGAGCAACTACCCTTACCAGCCTCCAAGTAAGTTCGCTCCCTCCATTTCCCATCTCCGTTTAACCTAACGTACTGCAGCTTTCAAATTCCTCCGGCCGCTCTACCACCCGAACATCTACCCCGATGGCCGACTATGCATTTCCATCCTTCACCCACCTGGCGACGACGAACAGTCCGGCGAGACCGCTGCTGAGCGTTGGAATCCGTCCCAGCGTGTCGAGTCCGTCCTCATCTCCGTCCTGTCCCTCCTCGACGATGCCGAGGTCTCGTCTCCTGCCAACGTCGACGCCGGTGTAATGCTCCGAACTTCACCAGAGAAGTACAAGGAGATGATAAAGAAAGATCTCCAAGCCAGCAAAGCGGACATTCCAGAGGGTTATGTTATGCCCACGGCAGAGGAGGCCTATAAGACCGTCAAAGAGGTGTCCTTAAACATGGACGACTGGGCCGATTCCGACGATGAAGGTGACTTTGGCAGCGGCTCTGATTGCGATGAGGATATGGAGGTCGACGAGGCTTCGGGATTGTCTGGGAGCGAAGCAGAGGAGGAGGAGGAGGATGACGATTGATATTAAGATCCAGCGAGGCACCAGGTCTTTGGTTCTTTCGTTGATCCTTCGATGGATTTACTGTGCAAGTTTTACAGCGTGGAGTTCGGGACGGGGCTTTTGCATTTGCATTTGCGGTCAGGGGCATAAGATGCGTTCAAGGCGTTCGGCGAACAGCTCCTCGCGCTCACACTGGGTTACGGTTGCTTCATTTACGCCTTCGCTACCTACATGGCTAGGCCGACATACCCGATATCATAGTTAGATCTACGCAACCCTTAATGGCATGATTGGACTTGGTCTCCTTTTAGTCCGGTTAAGTATGTACAAGCCTTCTTTCCTTGTGTAACACTCAAGTCAGATTGTTTTATCTTGATTTTCGTCCCCTTTCCACAATTTCATTCTTACATCCCAAACATTCCATGGTTTGGTACATAAACTATGCTCTCTTCAAACCAAGTCTCCAAATGCGAAGCAGCTCTTACGTCCGGCCGAGTCACAGCAGATCTGGATGGAAGATGTATCGCGCCTTCGGGAAATACTTGAAGAGGAATGCAAGACTTGCTTAACTGAGCGATGCCCTCTGAGGCCTCTGTTGGAAATTTGGAATTTTGAAGGACAAACCGGCCAAGCCAATTGACCGCGTCTTATACTGAACTTCCTCAACAAGGTTTCCTGACCATGATTGAGATGGGTAGGGACGACCTTGCAATTTGAGCTGCTAAAAAGTTCTGGCTGTCGTTGGGTTTTGATCGCTTCACTGGAACTTGAATCGACCTTGATCCTCGGCGGTACTCAGTCGGTTTGCTGAACGTAGTGACGCGCAAGCGATGTTTCCACTCTCCTCGCACTCTCCCAGTCTTTTGCCTTTTGTACACGGATGCGTGATTTTTACTTGGATTCGTCTTGTCAGCAGCATTGATTTGGCCAATTGCTTCCTCCCGAGACTGAAAAGACTGAAAAGAAGCAGTTTGCAATCAGGTATCGAGATATTTTCACCTCCCTTTTTCCCCTTTCCATCATTTCCGCATCTACATTACTTTTTTAACAAGCGGCGTTCGTCCGTGCTCGGCCCAAACACTTCCTGCCAATTCTTATCACCCGGTTTCGTAGTATGTAGCTTTTATAGGTGTTTCTAGTTCTGTAGCCAAGGAGAGTGTGTCTGGCAACGAAGGTATTGGACACGAAGGAAAGAACTTACCTGGCGTGATATCAGCGACCGCAGGCAGACATCAAGCCAAAACCCGCCGCCACACCACGATTATCGATTCGATCCAGTGGTGAGCAGATGGGCAGATGTGAACGAAAGATGTAAGTAGCTTGGCTATCCACGTCAGCGAATTCGAATTGATTTTCTGAAAGTGGTCGAGGTTGAAGCTAAAGCAAGAGATTCACTAGGTGGCTCCAGACAGATTGAATCGTGAAGTTTGGAGTGATATGCAAAGCCCAATTGCTTCACCAAAATGAAGCGGACCTTGTAGGAAAATACTGTATGTTGGTCGTCTGATGTAGACAACGAAAAGGAAGAGAAGACTATTCCCGATCCGACCGATTTTTACCGGAACGCCGCTGCCAACACCGGATGAACATGAGGGTCAATACCAGAACGCCCGAAACACCCCAGAGACGCGCTATGCTACACGTGAACAGTGCAGAATCGAAAATTCGAGGCCCCGATAAACCCTTACAGTCGTAGTCGCAGGTCATACACACACATTTACTCCTCCTTCTTCGACTTCTTTCCCTTCTTCTCCTTCTTCTCCTGCTTTTTCTTCTTTCGTTCGGCCTTTTCATCCGCCGTCTCGCCATCATGCTTTCTCTTCTTGGATTTCTCCTCTGGAGCAGGTGATGAGTTGGCATTCATCTCCTCGTCAGAGTCCGCCTCAGGCTTGGACGCTTCAGTCTTAGCTGGAGTGACAGCGGGTGTAGCAGCAGCTGCTTCTGGGGCCGGCGCGGCGAGATCCTTATACTCCTCGTTCCATTTAGCCGGAGTCTTCTCGTTTGCGCGACCGTATTTCTGTACAACTATTAGCATGTGTAATTCAGGACAATGTCAGGAACAAATGCTGACGTCGAGCTTGCCGTCTGCCTTCAACTTCTTCTTCTCTTGGGCGACAGGACCTAGTCCCCATCTCCTAGGGTAAAGATCCCGCTCCATGATCACACGCTTGATCTTTGCGACCACACCGTGATCGCATGATGACAACTCAACAGTTGACATCTGCGCATAAGCTAGTGCGACAGCCTCTCCTTTGGTGGTCATGATGACAACCTCCTCACCGACCTCAATGCCGGCTTCAAATCGCAGAAGGCCTGGGATCATGACCTTGGCACCGTACGTGATGGCATTGACCGAGGAATCCTTGACAACAATACGCTTGTATGTAGTTAGTAAGCTCTCGAGGGGCTTGATCACGGTACGAAGATAAGTTTCGTCCCGAGTGTTGTCTTGGGTCCACTGTGCGTCCATCACATCGTGAAGCGTGACCATCTCGTTATCCTCAGACATCGCGCCACTGCGCACGCGTCGCAGCTCTTGCATGTGTGCTCCGACTCCCAACAACAGACCAAGATGGACACATAGTGTGCGGATGTACGTGCCTGCTTCGCAACTGACGTGGAAGACAGCAAGGTGGCGCTCGTTGTCGAACTCGTAGAGCGTGCTGGAGTGGATAGTGCGGACACGGAGCTGGCGCTTGACAGCGGAAATGAGTGGAGGGCGCTGGAAGAGTGCGCCAGTCAAAGTCTCCAGAGCTCGCGCAAACTGCGCCTCTCCACCGGGAACCTTCTCATGGAAGCGTATTATGCACACATATTCCTTTCCGGCACCTTGTTGTGACTTGACCAGACGAGTAGCGCGATCGATACAGACGATGAGACAACCAGTGACCTTTTATTCGCGTCAGTATCATTTTCTTCAGGAATCTGGCCACGAATTGCCATCGGAGTACTAACCTTGGGATCGAGAGTTCCGCTGTGACCGGTCTTCTCAACTCTCAGTATCTTCTTGATCCACGCGACGACTTCGTGTGAGGATGGATTGGAGGGCTTGTCGAGGTTGATTACGCCAGAACTGATGTATGATTTGAGGTCTGCCTTCACATTAGTACCACGGCGACTCTAAACACGGAGGAGTCTCCGCACCTCTCTTCAATGGCGCGCATCCGGCAATAATGGGGGTGTAGTGGCCAGTTCGAACAAGTACTGCAGACCGAATCAGCTTCGAAGTGTATGGGACAATTGCAAAACGCACGGCTGGTGTAGTTCTTGAGCAACAATGGCCAGTCAGACGAGTCCAAATCCGGGACCGAAGCTTGAGGCTTGATGGTGTACTTCTCTAGTTCTTGAGAGGCAGCCATTTTGGAGGTATTGTTGCGGTTAAATATCTGATTGTCACGAAGCTCTTGTGCCGACGAAGTTCTGGATGAAATTTTTGGAGCTAGCCCTGCCAAGGCCGACATGACTCGCCACGTCTAGTCAACCAATCAGTGTCGCTTTGGCTCTGGCCCTCCGCCGGCGACAAAACTTGGTGGGCTGCCTCTTTGATGCGTCCTCTGTCGTCCTTACACCAAGGTCGCGGTACACACGCTTTCTTCTCCTTGGATCGATAGATGCAAGCGAGCTGAGCCGTGCTCATACCTATTTTCTTCTTATCAGATCATGGCAGCTGGTGACCCGGTAAACTGCTGAGGCGGGTTCGGAATGAGAGAGATGAAGTGAATCAAGTTGAGCAAGTGGGCAGCTTTGAGAGACTGAACGATGACGAGTGCAAAGTGAGGCATCTTGAGAGCTGGATATCGAAACATGTGAGTTCTGGTTAGGTTCCGGTCTTGGTGGCATGGTGTACTTCAAGGTCGGTACATTTCGCCATCTACCTCGAATTAAGGGAAGTGATACGGCTGCATACTCGATTGATGAGTGGCAACGAGCGGCGATGGAAATGTACTATCGAGTCCGCCGCCGAGCTTATATTTCAGGATAGCACTACAAAGTGAAAGCACGAAAGAGAGGCAACTATGAATTGTCATTTCATGCTCAAAGTAGCCCGGAACGCTGAGCCATCAACCAACTTGGAAAATGTAGATGGTCATCCAATGAGAAATTGCAGAGATGGACAAACGCAGAGTGGTATACCAAAAGCACAGAACTCAAACCTTGACACCAAGGTGCTCACTACAGCCCACCAACAGTGACTGTCAACAATTTCGGATTGACGTCGTTGACGAACCCGCTCTGGTCTCCGCCCGCCCCCTCCACATCATCATAGGGGAAGGCATAGCCTTTTCCGTCAGCATTCACTGCGTGGACGATCTACTTGCCGTTAGCAAAGCTTAGAACTTGAACTTGAGATCTGAGGCTCGAAAAGTTCTGACGACTCAACAAGAAAGGAATCAGGAGTTGACGTACCCTCGAAAAGTGATTCGTGATGCGATTCTGATAGAACTGGTTCACCGCCGTGGGCTGCGTGGAACTACTCAAGAGTGTCGATCGATTGAACGCGGCCGCCAGCTGCGGAATGATCTGGTTTCTCAATTCACTGCTTCCTGTTTCAAAAGGCCCGCTGTTCGAGGAGAACACATCCGCCGTACTAGGCTTGGAGAAGCTTTCTCCACCGAGCACCAGTTGTCCCGTCGAAGCTGAAGTCTGCCCGGTAACATTGAAGCCTGATGCAGCAATATTAAGAGGCTGGGTCGTGTATCGGGACCATACCTCCTTGACGTAGGGGTCATAGTAGTCGTTGAAATCTCCTGGATGCATCATCATACCGTTGTTCGGGCTCAAAGCTCGAAGATTCTTGCCGTTTGAGGTGACAATAAGATTCCGCCATCCAGCCATGCCGTCGGTATTGGATTGAGCTTGAAGATCTGAGCAGATATTATCGAGTCCCGAAGCAGCCATACCTCCAACTGTAGTGACATTGCCCGACGCATTTGTAAGGGAGAGAGCGATTGGAAAGGCCACGAAATCGACGTAGGTGATATTCGCATACAGCTGCGACCAGTTGAACGTAAATTCTGCGAAAGCCCAGGAGATCTTGATATTTGGATCTGCCTCGTTCGTAACAGAGGGCTCGACCAGTGCTGGACCAGGGTTCAGGAGGAAGGTCAAGGTGTCTCCAACTGAGAACCATATTCTGCCTCCAGCTGTTTGTGGAATCGTGATCGTTTTCGTGCCGGGCGGAACAGGTATGCTGCAATCGGCAGAAAGAGCTGTTCCTGTTGAGGCAGGCGAGGTAGGGTAGTATGGGGTCTTCCCATCGCTTCGCAGCAGATACACAGCATAATTGTTGTTGATAGCCTGACCAGTGACATAACAATTGATTGTCCCAGCCATATTGTTGACCAAGGCGACTTGAAGAGTTGGACCTGGAGCTGCTACTTGATCTGCTGCAATGCCTCCGGTCAGAGGAGCTTGTGATACATCTTGTGGTCGCTCTGCTACAAGTGACGCAGCTGGAGCGCGTACTGATGCGTTTACATGAGCGAGTTGGTCGGGTTGCACCTGGATTGGCGTTTGGTTCATTCCCTTTTCTCGGGAGAACTTCTTCTTTACCGAAGTGACCACGCGTCTGAGAAGGCCTCGCATAATGAACTTGGACTGGGTAATTTGAGCACACACAAAGAGTCCAGAGATAGGAATAACAATGCTCTGGAAGTTTGAGAACCAGGAATGTAGAGTAGATGATCTGGACCATAAGATCAAAAGCCCGAGGAAGGATTTATAGGACAGCAGACTCAGTTGGTCTCAGTTGTCTCAGTTATCTCGTCGCGACTCGCCAAGGGAAAATGTTGGGTAGGAGAATGAGGTGGTGAGGATGTGCACACGCGGCCAAAAGGAATACGAATGACATGAGAGGTTGTTAGGAGGATTGTGGAAGTGACTAGGTCCGGTCTCGCTGGCTGCTCTTTCCCATAGGTTGGCCTTGTGTGACGATCCAGCCTTGGATTCAACTCAGAAGACGTGAAAGAAAGTCGTCATTGCCGTGATACTTGATTGGATATGCGGCTGTGGTAGGGAAATGAAGGCGGAGACCCTGCTACCTTGCCCAAACTACGAAGTGGAGAAGATGTCTGTCATCCCAAGATCCATATTGATGATATCGTGGTACTCTTCGAGCCAGAATCTTCGAAAAAGTCGAATTCTAGAATCCAAGTTCGTTAGACTAACTGTTTGATTAATCTTAACGTTTATGCTCTAGACCGGGGAGCCATTTCTGAAGACGAAGTTCAAGCTGGTCGTCGACGCGTTCTCGTAACACTAGCCTGAGGAGAATGCCATGCTACTCAGGGATCCTAGCCATGTTTCGCTCACATGAGTAGAGTATATGTAGGAGGGTAGTATGCGAACCATGAGCAGCGTAGGGATTCAAGGGCAGATGATCACACAAGCCTGGATTGTCGAGCATGCTACTACGTAAAGGACGGGTATGGAGCTAAAGGCTGGTGCATGGCGCATCAAAATATACCATATCATCAGTTTTGGCTGATGGGCATATGTTTGTCTTAAAAATGTAGAGAGTTGTTGAAGTGTGGAGGTTTGCGGCCCCAAGATTCTGCACCAACAAGACCGTGCTCTATAAATGCTTGGCTATGTAATCTTCGAGGTCATCACCTGCATTATTAGATAGCGCATAAACAGCCGGATATTCATCAAGGGTCTTGCATTCGAGGTTGTACCTTATGTAAATAGCCAAATACGGAATATATCCAATAATGAGCTGTATCGCTACGTCCAAAACGCCTTTTATGCATTGGTTCCGCATCCTCACTATCCGCGTCTCTCTTTTTTGACCAATGGTTCTGAATCAGCAGTATCGTCTTCATCCTCCGATGTCAAGCCCTCAAGCTCAAATTCTTCGGCGTCTCTGACACGCTCGTGGGTTGGACGAGCGTGTCCATTGGTCACATGGCCATTCTGGTGACCATGTTCTGGATCCAACTTGACACTTGTAGGCTCAGATTTGACTGCATAAAGGTAGAGGAGCATATTGACGACTACTTTCGTTAGTCAGGTAGCATTGGCAATGGAAAGTATGAGACTTACAGAGATAAAGAAGGAAAGCCATGCTATAAAGCATGAGCAGATACGATATGTGATCAATACCAGCATCACTTAGCAGTTGCATCTGCTCTTCGGTAGCGCCCATGAATAGGAAACCAGACGCATAGAGAAGCTGCCATAGATTAGCAATGGATCAATAGAGCACGGTAAAGATCAGCTTACGAAAGGTGGTAGATGCTGGAAGCTGTTCGCATTACAACCATCCTCAGAAAGAGTAGCTTTGTCCTTGAGAACAAAGCTGATTTCGATCAACCGTGCAGCACCAGCGCCCATCAGCGTGTAGCCGAACACGCGATGCACCATGGTTGATATCATCAGTGTCTGGGGATGACCTGACATGGCATATCCTGTGAGCATGATGACCATCGCTGGAATGATGTTTCGCTTTGGACTTCCGTTTCTTCTTCGACTGAGCCACACACCTACTAGGCCAGCGCACCACCAGACGACTCCCATAGTTGTATGCTGAATATCATTGTGAGCCCAAGGGCCGCCCCAACGGTGCTCAGTGAAAGTGTTCACGCATCCCCAGGCTGCGATCACAAGCGAGTCGAAAAACTCTTGACTTCTGCCACTTCTTCTTATCCATCCTTGACCAACAAGGAGAAGCAGTGTGAGCACAATGCCGTAGCCAATGAAGGCACTTCCCATGATGAAATGGGCAAGGCATTGTCCGAGATGGTCTCCTCGACAAAATCCCAGTGCTGTGATGCCTCCAAACAGCATTTGTACCCAAGCTGCCACTGGCAATGCCTTTCCAGATATTCCGTGAGCAATAACAATGACATTCCTTATCTTTCCCAAAAATCCGCGCTCGATGTGAAGCTTTAGGTATGCACCGGCCACGGCTTGTCCCAGCAACATGAACATGAGCCAGGGCGCAAATGATTGATGGACGTTGGGCGCAAACTGCCGACCCTTGTGTTTGTGACCAAGAAAGTATCCTACGACGGCGAGTGCTGAAGCAGTGGTCTGGACAGGAACGTGCCATCTAGAGCGGATCATCTAAAGATGTATCAGTACTCATATCTGTTGAAAGAAGCACCCCAAAAACATACTCCTAGCACCATTCCCGTGGGCATGAGCATCCCCCATGCCAGGGTCATCAGAAGTATGTGTATCCATAGGGTCGAGTCCTATGACCCGTCAGTCTGGGGTGTTTGCCCGAAAAAGTGCTTGTCCGTACTATAGGGTCGTCCGAGATGAAATCTCCTTCTTTGATCATGTTATTGTGATGCTCATGGGCTTTCGTAAGGCCTGCGAGAAGACAAGAAACAATTCCAAGCTGTGCCAGAGGTATCCGGCCTCTCCATTGCATATGGTGTGACATGCTGGTTGGCCGTAAGGGGGTTGGTGCTGTGGGTGGCGGTTTCGTTTGATCGATGTCCAGAAAGTGAGGCGTAGAAGATTCAAGAGACGTCTCTCATCTCATTATTATCGATTGTGTGTAGGAGTGAAACCCGCAGGTTGTGTCCTGTATAGTGAGGATTGCCCTGTACGATCGAAGCCCCAGTCACATTAATAGTCAGCGTTCACGGGATGATGACCCTCGCGATTCGCGATTCGTTTGATAGGTAGGGCTGGCCGCGTTTCCCCACGATCACCCAAGAAGACAAACACAAACACACTACAATTGCATGAGTAAAGAAACTGCCAGATCCGAGTCAGATATGGAAGATGTAGCTCCAGCTAGAGTGCTGCAGCCCATTGACAATCTGCAGAAGCAAGGGCAAGTCATGTCTCGCGAGATCGCAGATTCGGATGCTGAAGACGACGCCATGGACGTCGACGAAGGAAAGCTGATGAGAGCTCCAACAGTGACTCTGGCAACTAAGGAAGCGCCACTCCAATTTGAAGAGGATTGGTCGTCATCGCTTGTTGACCCACCTGCAGCGCCTGTTTCTTCCAGTGCGCTGGAGGCTTCACTTGATCTAGAAATGGAAAACAGCAATCTAGTTGACAAAAGCTTGGAGCAGTCGGAGAGCAATACTAACCAACTGCATGAAGACGCCAATCCTAGGCCTGAGCCTGCTGTGATTCAGATTGGAACGACAGAATCACTATCCATGGCCGACGATGAAAACAAAGCTAACGCAGCTGGAAGTATGGAGAGCTTCGAGCAGATGAACGGCACTGAACCGAAACCTTCACTCTTCAACGCTGAAAGACCCAAATTTCTGAAGCAACTCACAGAAGAGTCCAGATCAGACAACAGGCCAGAGCCTCAAGCAGCCGAAGCAGGGTCATTTCATAACGCTACAACACCTGAGTCCTGTGGATCCCCAATCAATTTAAACCAAGCCCAAGATATCGTTGCCGAAGTCTTGGAGGATGCGAACTCGTTGGGTGAAGGCTCATCAGCTCTCACCACAGCACAGTCTAAGGAGAGCGTGCTCGCGGGTAGCGATACTAGGATCTTCGATGTACCGAACGATCATATGAGAAGACCTATAAGCCCAGATCTTCCATCAACAGAGGTCTCGACGATCAATTCATTGACAAGTGCAGTCGACTACATTCCAGAAGCGCGGAGAGAGGTCAGAAATGGTGCTCACATGGCCGCTCAAAACCAGAATGAAGTCGAAGCCAGCCCAGCCTCATCATCCTCAAACACATCTTTTGATACACACATTTCGATCGAAATCAAGCAACCTGAAGGCGTGAATTTGGAGGGGCTGCAAGCAGAACGAACACCAGAACAAAAGAGAATGGTAAATTGTTTCATCCCAGCTCCGATCTAAGTCTAATCAAACCAGGCAAATCTGCAATCACGCAACAATACTCTTACTCAGACCTTAATGTCTCTCTCCCAACAACGGACCGCACTCCTCCATTCCATATCAAACCACCTCTCCCCCTACATCCTTGCTGATGTTCCTTCCGTCCTAAAGCCCTACCGCGGCAAACCACTCTACACGCCCTCAACAGCCGCTCACACCACACCTCTACCCGCACCCATAACACCAGAAGACGACGCCAAACTAATGGCAGAAGCGCAGCAGGCGATCAAGGATCATATCGGACGCTTACATCGGTACAACGAGATCAGAGATGTGGGACAAGGGTTGATCGGCATGATCGCTGATCAGAGGGGAAAGAGGATCGTGGACTGCATGGACGAATTTGGGGTCGAGGTTGGTGATTAGGTGGTTGATATTTATATGGTGGATATGATGAGATGTTCAAAAAGCCTGTGATCGAGCACGGGGTGAAATCCTTAAGCGTATGTGTAGGAACCAAATATGTAGGTAAGGAATACCTGAGATTGTTATAGAACGAGGCTTGAACTAATTTGGATCAGCTGGATGTCGATGCCAACAAATGATGGAAGTTGTGGGAGAGCTTTCGCAGTACCCTATCAATATGTATGGATGGAGAGGTGGTGAAAGACGAAAAGATGATTTCATTGCTGTCTCACAGACAGGCTCAAGTATTCGCATCCAGGATGCGAGCGAGCGAGCGGCCAGACCATTCAATGAAACAATGATAGACTCCAGAGCCCTTCGCTGAACGGTCAAGACTCTTTCCTACAGGAATTCTAAAGGTGCCATCAATCAATACACACATTCTTGCTACAAGAAACTAGTCAAAGATCAAATCTTCCTCCTATTCTCCTTCGTCTTCCTCGCAGCCAACCTCGCCTTGGCCGCAGCGACTCGATCAGCAGGCAATTCCTCCATCGCTTCCTTAGCCTCCTTCGCCCTCGCTGCCGCAAGCGAATCATCAGGTAAATCTGTCTTGGCCTCCGTCCGTCTATGCTTACGTGATGAGGGTACTGGTGTCACGGCTTCCAAGAGTTTGATTTTCCTAGCTGGCGGTTGGGGGGTCGTCTCCTGCTCGGCTTGCATGCTCAATGCCTCGAGGGGCGCCAATTCATCGAAAAGGAATAAATCCGGTGCCGGTTTCTCTGTATCGCGATTCCGATTCCTCTTATGTTTCCGTGCCGACGCCGGAACCACATTTTCGAGATCCGACGGAGAAGGCAATGAAGGCGCAGGCGGGCTGAGGAAGGAATTTATATCCCGCTCGCCTAGTGTTCTTCGCGTCGATGTTGCTGTCACACTCCCAGGTCGCGTTGTCAAAGTCCTCGTGAGCGAACCTGATTTTCGAGCCTCTAATTTCCGTGACATATCTTCGGCGACGACCACTGAGTCCTGTCTAGAAATAGTTGCGAGCCTGCGCGGGATCTGTCTAGGTTGGTGCCCAGACTGTTCACCACGCGAACGGTCTGGTACTATGGAGGCTGATAAAAAGGGTTCGAGGATTAAATCTGTGTCTACTGCGGCGTCATCCCAAATGGAGGCCTTGATCTCTGGTGACTGCGGTCTCTGTGTCCTGCTGATTCGGATTGGTGAAGAGGGTTTGTGAGACGCCGTCGGGGCCTCGATCGTGGGTACGAACGGAGCTGGATTCGAGCCAGTAGTGATCTCTGCCTGCCGTCGTAGCATAGCAATTTCCGTACACGTCCTAGCATTCTCGGCAAGTGCCTGTCTCAATTGCTCTCGGAGATCCTTCACTTGCACCTCAAGACTGGATTCGCGCGTATGGCGCTTCTTCCTGTTGTTCTCGAGCTGCCGCCGTAGCTCAGTGGCCTCCTCATCCTTCTTCCGGGCATAATCTCTAGCCAGCTTTTGCTTGGCAATCAGCTTTTTAGTTTCGTCCTCGCTTTTCTGCGAGTATGCCATGTATTGCTCCTTCCAGTATCTGCCAGACTCGGATCGTGGTTCCAGTATATCGGTCGTAATATCTGCATCGTCTTTTGCGCGTCCTTTGACCCTAGGACTCGTGCCGGTCGCCTTCGCATCGTACAGCCTCTCTGACAATGTCGCCTTGGATCCCTTGTCCTCCCATTTTGGTTCTTTGTCCTCTATCACATCAAGAGTTTTTGGAGTCCACGGACTGGGAAATTTTCCTGGGGCATGACTGTGTAATCCGCTTCTGCTTTGCTTCTTTCCTTCGTTGTCTACGACATCTGCACCCCAAACAAGCTCTTTCCGACGCGCAGTACCACCGCCAGGTGTCTTAAGAATGCCTCGTTTTGTTGGCGATAGCCCAAGCTCGGTATTCTCGTTTTCTTTGCTGGATGTCAAAGACGGGGCGGAGAATGGGTCGTCCGATTCTTTCTTGGCCTTTGCAAGTCTTGCAGGTGCGACAGTGAGAGGAGGCTGGGGTGTCCCGAAAATGGCATGTTTAAAGGCGCGTACAGCAAAGACTGGTGCTGGCGTTTCTGGTGCGTCGATTTGGGTCTCGTCTATCCGGACTGTATTGAATAATTAGCATCCCTGTCGATGCCCTGAAAAGTGGCGTATGTAACCTTCTTCGCCGTCGTCCCTCGAATCCGCCATTCTCGGAGCAGTGAACCAGGATAACATTGTACTTATTTATGCGACCGAATGAGTAAGGATGTCTTGTCGCATCAGAGACGTCGAGCCGGGTGGATATTTGGTGCGATCATAAAGAGACGGAGTAGTGGTCGTTGATGTGGGTTTGAAGACGCGAATTTATTTGTTGTTTACACTTCTTGTCCCAACGCGTGCGCCGGATGCAATTGCGGTACAATCGAGCTTTCAGAAGCCAAGCAAGGGATGAAATCCGTTCGAGAATGAGTGTCAGGAGCGAGGGGATATCGAGGTGCTTGCCCTGTGTTCCGTTGCGATGTTGATTATGCTTTGTAGAACTGAACCCATCCTTGGACATCACTTCGTGTCGACGATCATCACCGCAGCTTCGGTCACGGGGCGCGAGCTTGGGTTGAAGGTTCTCGACAACTCATAGGCTGTGATTCACCCAACACCACCTACACCAAATCAATAACACAGACCGAACACCACCATGATTACCGGCTAGAGAGCAGGTGACTCGTGAGCTGAACAGCCGCGAGATCACACAGCATCGTTGACCAGGACCAACTCGCTTTTATTAGGTCTGAACAAAGTACGTGCTAGTCAATTAGTTGTTACCTACCTTCCAGCAAAACCCTGCTTTTGAGAGACTGATCGGGACATGGATTCTTCCGCATTGCCTGCTATGCACCTGGACTAGATTTGTGCTGGTTTCAAGCGATCCGGGAGGTAGTTGTTGAATCGCCTCATGCGCGTTGTCTGCATGGCTTTTTGCAAGTTCGAAGTTTTCTCATGGCTCGCTTTGCTGTCTGAGAGAATGAGAGAGAGAGAGAGAGAGAGAGACATGAATCGGACTGACTTTAATTCAGCAACTTGTCGAAAAGCTACATGCCAATATGGGCCCCAAATCACCTTGGAAAACCAAAAACGGTAATATCAACACTCCCGAAAACCCTCCAGCTGCCACAGTTACGGATTATGAATCAACTCAGAACGACGAGCTCGAAGTCCTCCAGGCCATCTACATGGAGGACTTCGAGGAAATTGAAGCCAAGAAGAATGCTTGGAGCAAGCAATCCGACAAGGCTTTTCGATTACGGTTGAAAGCCATGTCTGATGACGGCGTCTACGTCGTTTTGCTCGTCAATTTTACGACTACTTATCCGAAGACATTGCCATCTATCACCATGGAAGAAGTAAGTGATGGACTTAGGCCGAAAACCAGAAAGACACTGGAACATGTCGTCAAAACCAGGCCCAAAGAGCTTCTGGGGGAAGTCATGATTCATGAGATTTCGGGTACAATTGGAGATATTCTAGAGGATGAAGCACAGTTCAAGGCCAATGGACAGCTGCTGCCCAGCTTGAGAGAAGAACGGGTTGTTCACGAAGCTGCTCTTAGTAACCTTGCTCAGCGACAAGA
This sequence comes from Venturia aucupariae, assembly GCA_003693225.1. Classification (NCBI taxonomy): domain Eukaryota; kingdom Fungi; phylum Ascomycota; class Dothideomycetes; order Venturiales; family Venturiaceae; genus Venturia; species Venturia aucupariae. Next base: position 39,871 of record QWZN01000084.1, read on the forward strand.
AGAAGAGGAAGCCAAAAGACGTGAGGAAGAAAAAGCAGAGGAGGACCGCGTTCTCCAGCAAATGGTCGAAGACGAGATCAACAAGCGACGTGATCTTAAAAGAAAAAGTCGAGTAGTAGCCACCGAGTTACCCAACGACCGTAAGTCTTCTTCATGACTTCGAAACACACTCCCTGTAAGGTGCGATCCGATCCCAGATATTTCTGGCGATGTGCCACGTATTATCATGGAATGTTGTTATCGATGTATAGCTCAAAGAGTGCTACCGTTGCTAACACGCCACCTACCTAGATATGGTGACCAACCAGGCCTTCGTGTCTTTCGATCGTCCAATTTCATATCAATCCGAAGATTTCTCAGCTGTCAAGGCGCCTTCAAGGCTGGCCGTGGGCCCAGTCACTAGCACTTACACCGTGCAGCCCGCTACGACTATCCCCTCAACAACTTCTTGTCTTTTTGTGCTCAAACAAGTACAGATTAGACCTTCCAAAAATCAAATGCTCGTCAAGAAGAAGATCCTGGCTTTAGAAGATGAGCTGGAATCTCTGCGAAATCTCGGAGTCCATCCAAACATTGCCAAAATCATCGATTTCCGAATCGACCCGCTTGACGAGACATGGCAAATTTCTGTGCTAATGGACTATGCACGAAAAGGGTCGCTGATAGAGATGCTGTCCACATTCGACACACTGCCCGTGGCGCGAGTCCGAGCCTGGACTGTTGAATTGTTAGAAGCCCTTGACTTTTACCACAGACAAGGAATAATCCACAGGCGTATACACATCGGGAATGTCCTTCTATGCCAATCGACCCCAGGCTCTCCAATGCATACCATACTCGCCGACGCAAGCTTCCAAGACTCTCTTCATGACTTACAAGATCGTAAGTCGACAAGTACATTCTCAGCCCGGTCTTCCTACTGGAGTCCACCAGAAGGCAATGAGCTTAGATCAAGGAAGACGGATGTCTGGGATCTTGGGGTGGTCTTTCTTGAAATGTTATTTGGGCCACAGATATCCCAGAGGCACTCCGGTCCTACTTCCTTGATTGATCGAATGCAGCTCACTGCGCCCTTGGAAGACATCATGCGAAAATTCTTTAAGCCCGACCCCAAGAAGCGGTCTTCAGCATTCGATTTAATCCCGTCCGAATTCTTGCGCAGCAGCGACGTCGATATCTTCTCTCCACCGGCCTCTCCAGCGCACAGTCGTCTGCCATCGTCTGTGTCCATGCCTAGACCAGATCGGCGATCATTGCGCCGTGGCTCTAGTGCCTTCCAGGTTATCGGTGTCTTCTCTCGTTTTGCCAGTGAGTGGGTCGAGGTCGGAAGGTTGGGAAAAGGCGGCTATGGTGAGGTCGTCAAGGCTCGGAACAAGCTTGACGGTCAAGTCTACGCTATCAAGAGAATTAAACAAAACTCTTCTCCTGCACTAGATGAGGTCTTATCTGAAGTCATGTTGCTATCTCGCCTGAATCATCCTTATGTTGTCCGGTATTATACAGCTTGGCCTGAGGATGACTTATCTGAGGACCAGTCCAGTACAGATGAGGGTACGGAAACAAATACGGAAGTCGAAACCGAGACTGAAGAAGCAATATCATTTTCTGTAGGAGGGATCGGCCAAAGTATGACTGGCCGTCTTGACCACATTAGCTTCAGTGGGCTTGGGGCAGATATTCAATTTGGAGATGATTCAGAGGAAGATTCTGATCGTGTGAGGTATGTGAAGTCCTCCCCGTTTCAGTATCTGCCCACCAAAAATCGGTGGAACCCCTATGGGCAAATACCGCCATCCTGCAGGTGGTTCTTGTCATTCGTCAGCACACAACCATGAGCGGCAGAAAAGTGGCAGATCTTCGGCTGTGCAGAATATGGGAGATTCGAGTATACTTCGTACATCTCCGAGGCATCAGGAAACTCAATTGGCACAATTGTGGGCATTGCTTTGCCAGACGCAAAATGTCACCACCGCATTCTACAAAGATCCTGCTTCGTCGGACGACTAATTTTCTCACCAGTTCCGAATCCGAATCCGAATCCGACTCCGAATCCGGGTCGAAGACTCCAAGTACTTCCGGAAGAGGATTTTTTGGTCAGCCTTCGGCCTCGAAGTCTAACGACTGCAATGACTTAGCGCTTCGGCGAACTTCTAGTTCTCATGCCGTTCGCCCTGTAAAATCAATTCTGTACATCCAGATGGAGTACTGTGAACGACACACTCTTCGAGATCTTATCCGAAAAGAAATGGATGTAGAACAGAGCTGGAGAATGCTCCGCCAAATTCTCGAGGCACTGGTTCACATTCATAGCCTCGGCATCATTCATCGCGATCTGAAACCCGATAACATTTTCATTGATAATGCCAATAATCCTCGAGTTGGAGATTTCGGGCTAGCCACCAGCGGACAAACCCATTTGGCGGACAAAGCAGCGTCGCTTAGAGTCAGCATGGACGGCGATATGACGCGAAGTATTGGTACCACTTTTTACGTGGCACCTGAACTACGCTCTAATGTTTCTGGAAGCTACAACGACAAAGTAGATATGTACTCTTTGGGAATCATTTTTTTCGAAATGTGCTTTCCGCTCCAAACGGCGATGGAGCGAGATAAAGCGATTCGAGGGATTCGTGAGAAACAACACACCCTCCCTCCCATCTTTGATACGCCTGAGAAAGCACTGCAAGGGAGTATCATTGACTCCCTCATTAGTCACCGGCCTAGTGAACGACCTTCGAGCTCAGAGCTGTTACAGTCTGGAAAGATACCGGTCAAGATTGAGGATGAAACCATACAGCGTGCATTAGATGGCTTGTCAGATCCCGATTCGCCATACTACCACCAAATGATGTCGGCGATGTTTTCACAGACACCGAGTAAACAGATCAAAGACTACACTTGGGATTTGGGGAATTCCACAGGAGCACACGACGCAGATTCCCATACCTTATTATTGCAAACCCTGGTAAAAGATCGACTCTCCACGATCTTCCGCCGCCATGGTGCAATAGAAACGCATCGTGCTCATCTGCTGCCGCGGTCGACTCACTACCCCAACAATGAGGTCGTGCAGCTTTTAGATTCATCCGGAGCTCTTGTACAGCTTCCATACGATCTTATTCTACCGAACGCACGCGCAATCGCTCGCAAATACCCTGCAGCCAACAAGATTTTTGCATTTGGTAATGTCTTTCGCAATACAATCACTGGAGGAGCACCCCGGTCGACTGGAGAAGTAGACTTTGACATTGTATCGCATGATACCCTTGATCTCGCTTTAAAGGAAGCCGAAGTGATCAAAGTCCTGGACGAGGTCATCGATGAGTTTCCTGCTTTCTTGTCAACGCAAATGTGTTTTCACCTGAACCATGCAGACTTGCTAGACTTGATCATGGAGTATTGTCGGATAAGCATCTCGCAACGCCCAGCTGTGAAAGATTGGCTTAGCAGGCTGAACCTCCGCGACTTCACGTTTGCGAAGCTACGAAATGAGCTGCGTTCTCCTACTTATGCTGTCTCTTCCACTTCTCTTGATGATCTGGCGCGTTTCGACTTCCGAGACAGCGCGGATAAGGCTTTTGCGAAGATTGCGGAAATCTTGGAGGGTTCAGATTGCCTCGATCGTACTCGTGCTACATTCAAACATCTCCAGGGAATCATCAAATATCTGAAGCTGCTGGGAGTCCGTCGTAAATTGTTCATATGTCCACTAAGCAGCATCAATGAGAAGTTCTATACTGGGGGAGTCCTATTCCAATGCTTGTTCGACAAGAAAAAGCGTGATGTGCTGGCGGCTGGTGGAAGGTAGGTTCATCAAACTCCTTTTCTATCATGATTACACAATCAATTGCATAGTTTTCTTTTCTCAGAGACCTAACCGGTGTGGATAGATACGACCGCCTGATCGAGGAGCACAAGCCCAAAGTCCATGGCCAGTCCACCGGGTGCCATGCCGTCGGCTTTAATCTGGCTTGGGACCGCCTAGTCACGCTGATGGCTCGCTTCCACCAGAATGTCGGCAAATCGAAGGCGTTTCTGAAGAGGTCCACCAATGCAGACGAGGAGGAGCTGGCTGGAGCCTGGAAGGTCCGCCGATGTGACGTTCTCATTGTTTCCATCGACGCCAGTATTATGCGCTCAACCGGTCTCAAAGTCATGGCCGAGCTGTGGGCAAACGACATTAGTGCAGAGCTCGCAGTCGATGGCAATACCACTGACGAGATACTCAACCAGTATCGCGACGATCAACATGGCTGGGCTGTTGTTCTCAAACATGACCCTATCGCTGGCGGTCGCGCGGATCTCAAAGTCAAGAACCTGACGAGTAGACAAGACTCTGATGTCAAGTACGAGAATCTGGTCCCTCATTTGCGGTCAGAGTTGCGAGAGCGGGAGCATCGAGAAGGCGCGTCTGCCTCAAAGAATAAGCTGCAATCACGGCATCAAGTAAGTTGACCGACTCCCTTCTTTCGACATCCTGCTGCAACGCTTTGGATTCCCTCAAAGCATGAGCGATATCGACCAATGTCTAGTGATGTTGAAGTTTGGAATTGCCGGACATCTATCGATATTGATCTCACATTGAAAAGCACCACATGGAACGGAATAATGATGGACTAACCCGCGAGATCAGCAAACGCACAGTTCCAGTGCAGATGCCGAAAACCGACAGATCGTTCAAGTCCTGATGGCTCAGCATCGCAGCAAGAAATCGAACAAATGGAACATCGTGGAAGCCGCCCAACTGCGCGCCCAATCCATACTCGCCGATTATACCAGCGGACCGATTGCCGCCGTAGAAACCAAAGACGAGATCCTTGATGCCATTCGAGGCACTCGCTTGAGCGATCCCGATAGCTGGAGGAAGGTGGTTCAAGTACAGAACCCTGGAGAGAGGGATTACATTGGGCAAATACAGAACTTGTTGGAGAGGTACCGGGCGAGTTGGATGGAGGATAGTGAGGGCAAGTGTCGATGCGCATTCCTGTATAATTTCCGAACGGGTCACATGGTGCTTTATGATTTGGGGTTGTGAATAGGTCGGCGAAAGAGTTGCAGTGCTTGAAGCTTGAGCTTGCCTTGGTTAATCAAAGTAGATTATGGCTGGTCTACTGTGGTTACGGTCATTGGCTATGTTATCGGCGAAGGCGGAGTGATGGAGGAGGCGTTGTTGTTCATCCTGTGCCTCTAGATTGATGAGATAGCTGATGTCCGACGAGATGCATGGGTCATCATGAGCCGCATCTTCAAGCGATACCGGTCATGCCAGCTGCTGAAACAGACTCGTCGAACTACCTCCGGTACTGGTAGGAGGTATGAAATGGCGGAGGGCACTCGCATGCATGCTCCCGCATGAACTCGGACAGACCATGACATCGGCGATGGATCGTGGCTTACGATAGATGCATGCTATTAATAGCAAGCGGATTCGGCTATCAAAAGGCAGGTCCACATAGTTCTAGGTGCCCACCTGCAGTATTATTATTTCCCGTCAGCCTGAGACTGAAGTTGAGCACAAGAACTTGATCCCATGATCTTGATTGGCCCTGCACGTACGCCTCGCTGATCCGGTCCCTGCCTGTAACATACTTATACATATATCCATACGTACTCATCATCTCGCCCGTGAGATCAATTGATGCATTGCCATTGGGACAACTTTTCAGAAACCTTTGGCACCCCAAGCAACATGTCACTCTCTTCCGTGACCTTGGCCAACGGCAACGAATTCCCCGGCGTCGCGCTTGTCACTGGCGCCGCTGGATCTGGTAAGTCTTAGACAGTTTGATCTCGACCTGGATTCGAATGTGATTGACGACTCGGACTTACTTGCCCACCTGCAGGAATCGGAGCTGCCGTTGCAAAGGCTTTCGCAACAAGCGGATGCAAATGCATCGCCATTACAGACATCAATGCAACCAAGCTTGAGCAGACGAGAGAAGAAATCGCCGTCATCAATGCCGACGTCGTTGTTCTCACGGCTGCCGGTGATATCGCTGATGAGCGCTTCGTCAACGCTTTCATCAACAGTGTCATCTCCGAGACGGGAAGAATAGACTATGCTGTTTGGAGACCTACTCTCGACTTCCCGATCATGATGCCGATGCTGATGTGAACAGGTAAATTGTGCCGGAATACTCGGAAACAACCAATCTTCGACAAACACTTCCTTACCCGAGTTCGATCGAATCAACGATATCAACTATCGCGGCTGTTGGCTTTCATCTCGAGCGGAGTTGAGAGCTATGCTCAAGCAACAACCACTTCCCGATCCGTTTGGCGATGCCAGAAGACCACCGGCAAGGGGAGCCATTGTCAACATTGCCAGTCAGCTTGGTATTGTCGGACGCCCACGATGCAGTACGTTTCACAACCTCATCAGGGAGGGTCAAGGTCAAAACTGACAGATTTCCCAGCCGCATATTCAGCATCGAAGGCTGCTGTTATGGCCATGACTCGAGGCGATGCAATTGACTACGCTGAACATGGGATTCGCATAAATTCCATATGTCCAGGAATCATCGACACGCCAATGACCAACAGCGATCCCAGAGTCGCAAGTATGTTGCAAGCGAGTGTTGAAATCGCTCCCATGAAGCGCATGGGAAGGCCGGAGGAAGTGGCCGATTGCGCTTTGTTCCTTTGCTCGCATAAAGCGAGTTTTATCCAAGGAACCAGCCTAGTCGTTGATGGTGGTTATATTCTTAATTGAACTTGAAGCTACCAGTTGTAGACGCCTGGTTGGTGCATGAACTAATAAGCGATACTTCGCCGGGAAATCGGACAGTCTATGAATGTGGAGTTCCGTGAAATATGCAGCGCTCTGGTCGAGAATTCATTGTCAACATGACTATCTTTCTTTTCGTACTGTTTTCCTCCCCTTTGCCATCCTCCGAGGCCTTCAACATGTATGTCGCGCGGGATCCTTGTCCTCGCACTTTCACAACTCAGCTCCCGAAAGGAGTGCACATCTATCCCTTCGAAACATAAAATCACTCACTCCCAGATAGAGCTCACCCTGCATCGTGGCAAGGAAAATCATCGCTTTCACATACCTGATTTCCTCTTCTGCAGGCAAAAGAAGAGTTCTACCACCTCAAACATCACCACCACGAAGACAAAAGAACGAGTAGCAAAAAAGGAGCGTTGTGTTGCACTGCCCTTGCCCTGGATCGAACAGAGGACCTCGTCATATCACTACAGTACTAGTGACGCGCACTACCACTGTGCTACAAGGGCGGTTAATTGACTTGTGATTAGTTCCAAAAATATTGTTAAAATTCAGTGAATTTTTGCGGGTGGGAAAGATGCATGCAACCTAATCGATAAGCAGCATTATAAAAAAGAACTTCAACAAATCATTTTCAACAATCTTATCGTGCATCAGGATATTATCAATAAACGATTATGTTTTAATTTTTTTCTTTAAAGCGAGACCTTAACTTTCAAAGGGTTTATGATGTACGCGTATCTACTGCTACATACTAGCTACGCTTGCGTATTTTAATGTTCAAGAATGGTGATAGAAGCACAGACCAGTCACAGCCAAAGCTACTACATACTATAGTAGTAAGGCTCCGCCCGTAGAGCTCTCGCAAAAGTACCTATAATATTCGCTCTCGGGAGAAAAATCCGAACCATAGATGTTCGTTTCCGGAAGCACACAATATTGACGTTGTATTACAAGTCCATTTTTTTAAAACCGTAATGCAATCAATTTAACAAAAACTTCGACCAAGACCAAACGACAGCAACAAAATGTTCAAGGGGAGTGCGATCATGCTACTGTTTGCTCTGTCATCTGTGTTTACAATGGGCATGTACCTGCACCAGCTCTAAGTGTATGGCGATCTTGAAAACTCCATGATCGCATCCTACGAATATGAAAAATCGCTCACCTGCTTGCTGGGCATTCAAATGCTGGGCATCTCAATTTCCTATCGTCGTACCTGGAGCTCATCCCAAACTACCAATCTCATCCTCCTGGTCCTGTATGATGGAAAGAAAACAAAATTCAGCCATCAAGAGCGACCAAGGTATCTACAAGTGCCTGCAACCTTTGTGCGTGACCTCTCTCCAAATCTTCTCCCTCTGCGCCCTGCAATCGCACTTTATCCATTCTTTGGTGAAGGTCTGTAAACTGCTGCATCTCTTCCAGAAGAAATGTGAGCTTGCTGCCAGGCAGTTGCTGACGAACAATTTTTCGCACCCTTTCGTTTTGACACAGATTTCCAAGCATGAAGGCATGATAGCCAAAAGCCACATTAGTCTGTCCTTCCTCCACCGAGTCTGCTTTGTCTGCTAGCTCGGTGCTCTCGAGGAAGATTTCGACTGCTTGTGTGAGAAGTTCGTGACCACCATCCAGGACCGAAAGCCGAACTTTGTCGCTGAATTCTGTGAGATTGATCATAACACCTAAGGCAAGGATAGTGTTGTCGATATTGACGGCATGGACCTCTGAGGCAACTTTGGTTCTCAGCGTAGCGCACTGCTCATGGATGAAATGCACCAAACTCCTCGTGAGTGATGGGATGGCAAAGATGTCACTTGCCGCATGGTTTTCGTTCGTCAAGTTCAGCGACAGCCTCAAGGCTAGGAACTTGCTGTGCTGTAGAGAAGGATCCGTGGCGCCAAAGATTGTAGGGAGTACATGTGCAAAGAGACCGATTGCCTCTAGCGACCAGCCAGCAGATCGGGAAAGCGTGTGAGCTTCCAGAAGCGATATGATGGGCTCTAGAAATGCAACATCCGCAAGTTCGTGAGCGATGTTTGACTGCGCAATATAGATAAGCCTCTCAACGACCTTTCCGTCCAATAGTGTGGCCCGACTATCTTGTTCACGAACTTTGCGCACAAGGGAGTCGAGGCATCGTATGGCCATCAACTGAGGGGAAAGTGTTGTAGGTGTGACTCCATGAAATAGACTTGACTTGAATATGGTATCTCGGAAGTCGATCATAGAAGATTGTGCAACTTTAGACATGTTGCTACGTCTCTCCTTGACGACCTTGGAAATGTCCTTGTTGAGAGACAGCATTGAGACGATGCGGCCAAACATCTTGGATCCATGAATCCTGTCCAATGTGTCAAGCGTCGCGCCAGCATCGGAGAGCAATGCGATAGTGGTAGCAGCAAGAAAAGTGAACGTGACATCTGTCATGTCATCCATACTCTCGACCATTCTAAGGTCCTTGCCAGAATCCAGGAGAATTTTCGCAGCCCCAGGATCCATCATTTTTTCGGTCACTTCCATTAGTGCGCTTCTTCGGGCAGACACAGATTTAACAGCCGTTCCTTGAACATCTTCGATCAGATGATCGAGTTCGTCGAGAAGACGCCTCTTGGCACCAGCGGCACGGAGGTCGTGGACTCCACGGGGTGCTGCTTCTTGGCTATCCTCTGATTCTGATTCATCGAGTATGTTGTTTTGGCCTTGAGAGCCATAGCCGCTGGTCTGCTGACTGAGTTCATCTGCCAGCATGTCGTACATTTCCTCGTCATTCTTCTCTTTCAAGAATGTACGCTGCTGAGCGTAGGTCACCTTGGTCGAGGTTGTCCTGATGGAGGCTCCTCTTCGCGCTGGTGGCGTGTGCATGGCCGCTGGCTCGGGACTTGACTCCATAGCGGTGTCGACGTCATCCTCCTCCTCCTCCTCCTCCTCCTCCTCAATTGCAGGCGCGGATGCCTTCAGGCTGTCTATCAAGCGGCTGCTCCTTGAGAAAATCGTCTGGGGTATATCAGATGAGGAGCGAGCCATTGACGGCGGCTTTCGTGTGCTTTTCAAATTCAATTTTGAGATAGGCAAGTCACTGGGACTGTCGCCAAGCTCTGGATTGAGCAGTTGACCCCAAAGAGAAGTTTGCTTGGGAGTGTGTGAGGACGCAATGCCTCGCACCGTTGTTGAAGAGTCAAAGTCAGCCAAAGGTGGTGTGGCGGGCGTGTCCAACTCCGTCTCATCATCGAAATCCTTTTCAGGAGTGACTGCTCGAGTCGCAGTTTCGCTGGAATCCCTGGGTGGGCTCTGTGACGGCTCTCGAATCATGTTGAATAACGCCGCTGGTGCCGATGATCCTTGTTGTAACCTTCTTGGTGAGCTGTGAATGGCCAGGTTCGGATGCCAACCAACTCCGGGAAGGGTTTTTGACCGATTTGGAACAGCTTTCGAGATCATGGGCTGCACGGAAGTATGTAATGGTGACTCTGAGGCCATCACCTTGTTCTCCTGTGTATTCTTGTGTGTTCTTGCATGCTCTGGAGACTCTATTTCTCTGCTTCTTGTTGGTATCAATTGGGCCTGATCAGTCGCGGGAGTCCTGGCGCGCTTTCTCGGCGGTTGTGGACAGTCTCTAAGCTTAGACGCCTTAAGTTTCTTCAAGACAACTGGCTCCTCGTCCGAGGGAAATTCGAAAATGTCATTAGCTTTCGCTTTCTTAGGCCCCAGCCTCGATGTCTTCGCCGCAGTGGTTTGCTCAGCTTCTTTGCGTGAGCTTGAATGGCTTCTTTCCTTTGTAACCGAAGAAGGCGCATGAACTCCTTGCTTGGGAGTCCGAGAAGTCTCTCTTATCCCATTCGACCTGGACCGAAATGTCAACTTACATTCGTCCTCCATCACCGTGTCACTGATCTCAGCCTCTTTTTTTCGGGCAGACACAGCCTTCGGCTTCTTCACTGTCAAAAGAAGCTCCTCATCTGAAGGAAAATCAAAGTCGTCCTTCCCAGGTTTCTTCGTTTTTGCCAACGAAGGAGCTCGAGACTTTGCTCGTCGCACCATTCTCTCCTCTTCGACCAAATCCTCAGAAACATCCACCACTTTGCTAGTATACCGAGGTGCCTCTGAAGTGGCTCTTGTCGCCGTTTCTCGTTTTCTCTTCTTTTCATTGTCGGGCGTGGTTCGGACCTTCTTCGTGTTGTAGTCTTGTTGTGGAATGATTTCCGCGCGCGAGGACTTGGGAGGTTGTGATTTAGACGCAATCACTGTCGTGGGTGACTTCAAGGTCGACGTAGAAGGTCGAGTGAACTCATCCTCTTCCGAGGGCCCGTCCCAGACTGTGTCTTGCTTCTGCTTTGTAGGTGGCGTGGACAGTCTGCCGGCGATGGCAGTGAATTGTGATCCTTCAACAGGAGCTGGAGATGTCCTATTTGGCCATGCTGTAGAGGTCGTATGTCTCGGCCTCTGGGGGGATACTTCATCTCTTACAATGTTGTAAGAGGCGGGCCTTGATCTCCTCCTTGCGTAGGTGATAATTTTTCGCTGCTTGACCGGGATATCGAACATGGACATGGCGACTGTGAAGTTGTTGGATCCAGAGTGAAGATATAAGTCGGCCACATGGAGAAAGTTCCGTCAATTGTCGCGATGGACGTTGTGAATGAAGGCTGGTGCCGGAAGGACAGTAGGGCGATGGAAGCCGTTCTTGTTGGGTCGCAGTCGGTCGAGATCTGAGTACCCTCTTCAGTGAAGTGAGCGTGAGTGGGATGTCTCGTATTGTGCTGAAGTGGTTTGCGACCAGATTGTTGATCTGAAAGACGCGCCTGTTGCCTTTTGAGACCCTCGTCGGTGGCGTTCTGCTTGCCGAGCCACTTCAATGCTCGTGAAGTGGGTTCTACACAGTAGAATAAGTCATCGTCGTAGAATAAGTCATGACATTTATGATCGATCAATTCACGGGCAATTGTTATCAAAGGCTGCGAGTCGTGATAAGGCATATATCAATTCATGGCCCATACACCTCAGTCCAGGCTGTCACATGTATAATATTGCCTGAAAGTCACAACACCCTCTCAATGTTAGGGACTCGAGGTCAAGTAGGTACGCAGTGCCGCAAGCGGCAGGGCGGCTCGCGGTTGACAAATAAAGCGGCCGTATGCACGGACCCCCATCACCGATTTTGGCCATGAAGGTCAATTCAACTCATTAATGCGCTAATTCATGTGTAAATAGTTACTTATTTAGTGTTCTAAAACTGTGTTATCCTGCCCTCTATATCTATAACTTTCTATAGCCTTTTAGGCATTGAATCGCACCACTTATTAATATCCTCTTGTTTAAGATTCTCGTACTAACCCTCCTTTATAAGTTATATTGTTTCGTCAACTTCCCAGTGCTGAAACTTCCGTATATATACCTTTATTGGCTGCCAGCTATTCTCTGATAGTAAACAGTCTGGAGAGTAGCTTATGTTAAAATAGCACTTAATATAGTGTTTTCTTTTAAAGTCCTTAACCTTACTATTCTTACCTACGCCGTAAGTAGAATCTATATCCTCCTCAAGTACAAAGTCGTCTCCTCTCTGAACCCAGGGCACCACGTGTTCCTCTAGGATCTCCATATACTTTTGCGAAGTTATCTTGCCGTTATTATTGCTAGGAATGTCGTAAAAAACTAGATCTGACTTGAAATTATAGCTAACGGCTGTCCACGTATATAGCTTCTTTTTGTCGGCTTCCTGAGGCTCTCTCTCCTCTTGAATATAGTCCTTGTAGTACCTCTAGCCCTTCTTACGAATAATTATAAGTTTACCCTAAGGGCCAAGGCCAAAGTAGACCTCGTCCGAGAATCTTACTCTCCGCTAGTAGTATTTTATTGGATACTTAGCTAGCATATCCTTTGCCTAGTTAAGACGCCGTGTAGCTAGGTTTTTAGATACCTAGCTAGTCTGATAGGCTATATATTTGTAGTAATCAAGGCGTCCTAATACTCTTTAAACTATACGGCTAGAAACTAAAGTCCCTACCTTCTTTGACCGCTTGCCATTGGCGAGAAACTTAGGATTATAGACCTTAGCCTCTTATGTAAGACTATCCTAAGTTATAGAGCGTTTCTCGACGTCAGCGGCCTCAAGAATAGCCTCTATACGGCGAATATCTATCTCTGAAATAGATTCTGGGCAGCTACGTGTTTCTTTCTAGTTTAGGAGGTCTTTGTGAGGGAAGGTTCTCTAGGAGGACGTTAATTCTGCTATTATATGTCTTCCTGAACGTTCAGAGAAGCCTTCTGCTTCGAATATAGCTTTATTCGATAGTCTAGCGTTGAAATTTAGCCCTAGATCTCTATACTTGATGGTAGCCTTTAGGCGTGCTTTCTAGGGTGTATTGTAGTGTTTATTTAAGGTATTACGCTTATTCCTTTTAGAAATAGCTGCAGCAGCACGAGTTTAAGCAGGCATTGAAAATTCAGAGAGATTAGAGTAAGGGTTAGTAGTATAATTGGTAATATAAGTTGAAGTGTATAGAAAAAGGGGGGTGTTTTGAGCTGGGGTCCGTGCATGCGGCCGCTTTATTTGTCAACCGCGAGCCCCCCACCTTCAAGTTGTCCGCGATCCCCACTCAATCTTTGGAGGTACAGACATGATGGCAGCGACTTCGGCTGGATTGAAATCTCAATATTTACAGCGTTGCATCGTGACCTCCAAAACACCTTCACCGAACTAATTCCAAACCCGAACGAACACACAATGGCAGCCTGGAAAAGTAAGCCATCCCCTCATACGCCACACCCTCAATTGCTTCCCACTAATAGTTATCGTCAGGATTGATCCGTTTCGTCCCCAAATCGTCCAGCTCTTCCAAATTCTTGATCGGAGAACCAGTTGATCAGAACCTCGATGTCGGTCTCGCGCTCTACCAAGGCAAAAGCGTGAAAGCGAATGTTTTCTCAGGCTCTTCGGTCCTGGACGCTGGAAATCCTACTGGGGAGAGTGTAGAGGTGGAGAGGGTATTGAGTCCGGTCACGCAGAAGGAGTGTGGGACGATCAGGTGTATCGGGTTGAACGTACGCTCCCGATCTTCCCCAACTTATTTTACTAGACAGTCCCTATCAACTAATCTCATCCAGTACGTCCAACATGCCAAAGAAGTAAAAATGGCTCTCCCTACCGTCCCAACCCTCTTTATGAAACCATCGACCTCCCTGAACGATCCATATCCGTCTCCTGTACCGCTCCCACGCTTGACGAAAAAAGACGACTGTGGTGACTGGGAGTCAGAACTCGCAGTCATCCTGTCCAAAGACTGTAAGAACGTCACCGAGGAACAAGTGCCCGGATATATTTTGGGATATACGGCAAGCAACGATGTCTCAAGTCGCGTAAGCCAGTTAAACCAGAGCCAGTGGTGCTTTTCAAAAGGATTTGATGGGAGTTGTCCAATCGGTACGTTCTCCCCTCCCTTTCTTTCCCCTTACCTCTCTCGGGAAATGGAGAGGAATTACTTGTGCTAACGTGGAGAGCAGGACCTGTCCTCGTTTCTCCTTCTTTAATCCCCAATCCATCCACCCTTCACATCCGCGGACTCAAGAACAAGGAAGTAATGCAAGACTGCGGCATCGACGAGTTGATCTTCAAGATCACCAAATTGGTCTCATTCCTCTCACAATCGACGACGTTGCCGGCCGGAACAGTCATTGTGACCGGTACGCCTGCTGGTGTGGGATTGAACAGGGAACCCAAAGGCACATTGAAGGCAGGGGATGAGTTTACGGTGGAGATATTGCCGTACATTGGAAGCTTGATCAATAAGTTTGTTGACGAGGAATGATACAATGGCGGTTTGAGTAATGGACCCCAAAATCCCATTTCATGGAGAGTCAGGGTCATCCATTTCCGAGATATACACTCCATGAACGGAGTTTAACCCTCATCACCACTTTCGAATCTTGATCGTCGGACCTTATGCAGGGCTGACGAGTATGGGTATGTTGCAAGAGAAGTGACGCGAGGCGGCCCACACTCAATTTGCTAATGTGCCCTGGGATATCAATTCTGGGGATCGATTTGGTCAACCTACAAGACCGATGTCGAGAAATTTCTGGAAATTTCTGAGATGTGTACATGGTCAGGATTCCAGTAAGCCCAAACTATAGTTCAGGAAGCTTATTTATCGAGAGCATTTCTTTCTGCAGCGTGCTCTTATATACATGTGCTCAACCAGAGCTAAACCTTTTTTGCAACTCCCGTCGAACTGTTCTTGATTGATGCTAATCCATTACTCAGAAGTGCTCCAGATCTTCGAACCATCGTTCTTCTTCGTCAACCGGACAATCCCGATCGTAATCGGTACCTGTCAAATAGCAGACCCTTATATTCTTTTCTTCGGCACATCTATCAATCTTCTCGCGTGCCCCCTCAAGTGGCGCTTCCGTCGGTTTCCCGACCTCCCAAATATCCATCTTGTGTTGGTGATAGACTATCCACTCCAGACTGAGACACTCCCAATCATCACACCATACCTGTCCCATGGCCTTTTTCTGGTCCAGGTCCCCAAGCGAAAACATAATCATGGGACGAATCAGATTTGCCAATTTGGTGATGGCATCGTCAACTCCACCATGAATTCTCCCAATCTGGACATCAACACGCGCGACAATTTTTCCAAGGACATATCGAAGCTCATCCTCAACCAATCCGTTTCCCTTGAATGCGGACCTCAATCTGCGAGCTAGGTTGTAGGTATGTTGTAGTGGTAACTCGCCATTTCCGTAAGAATCCCAAGACAAACTTTCTTCTTCTTCGTAGTATCGTTGGCTTATCACGCCGATGTCTTTTTTGTAGGGGTCGGTCAGAGCGAAGGTGAGTATGTTTTGACGGACTTCGCGTGGGAGGTCCATCAATCTGAAAGGCTTCGGGGGAGTCGGACGGCCCGAAAAAATGGATAGCAAGACGCCCATGGTGAGCGAGTGAAGGTTTGTGGTTTGAAAGGCGTATTTTGTATGAGTTCAGTTGTTGCAGTCTTTGTCGGTGTGATGGGCTGAGGTGAAGTGCAGAGTTTGAGGTAATTCAGGATTTGATTTGCATTGATGCTCGCAGTGAGCAAAAAGGGCTCAGAGAGTGGAAAAGTCACTTGCAGTGTCTCCACTTTCACCAAGTTTGGTACTGTGTATGCTCGCTCCACCTGCCATTCCCTTTAATATTATCATCACTCTGCAACGACTCAGATTATCGGGGAAAAGGCTCAAATAAGGTCAAGTAGAATGTTTTTGCCGTTTCTCCAACCTTGCCTCTAGACGATCTTGGAGGTGTCCGCGCAAGATAGAGCTTATTAGTACACCACACCACACCTTGTTTACAGCCATGATCGCCCTTCGGTCAGTACGTATTGCTTGATTGGTCGCACATTTCCCGTCGAGTCTGACTGATTGCGGGCGATGTAAGCAGTTGAGCTTTCTAGGTTTTTATAGGTAAATGTTCAGGTCGAGTCTCTGATTGAAGACGAGTTCTTGCGAAACGTCATGGTGTTATATTGACCGTTCCGAGTTCCCCAACCCATCCTATTCATCTATACAATTTTCCCAGGCTAATGCTCAATTGTGATGTCTTGCTTTTCAACCCACGTTCGATACCATAAATTAATCTCCTCCAATGACTGCTCTTCACACCGTCAATCCTGAGGGTATTACGTCCTCTTGCACGTCCCCATCAAGCTCAACCTGTGGTATATGACCAAGCTTCCATACCAATCATCTCCCTTATCCGCTCCCTCCTCGCATCACCATCCCAAACATTCGGGACGTGCTTGGGAGACAACCCTCGACCATCATACAGCAGTGCCATGAAATGGAGATATTTAATGGGTCTATCTTTGCTGCAGGCCGTTGACTCTTCAAGCCGGACGAGACACTTCTCGATTACGTACGGCAGATGTTCACGGATTGACGTGCTGGCCATCCTCAATGCGAGCGCCGTATTCGTGATGTTGGGAGCCCAAATTGGCGAATGAGGGTTGTGGTTGAGACATCTACTAAGACGTTGGAGCAGGATGTTGAACTTGATGTCGGCTTTGCAGGATTCATGGAGTGAGAGGAGTAGTATCTTTTGGCGCAGTTCGCATGGTAGAGTGAGGAAGCTTGCTGGCTGCGCTTGTGTTTTGCTTTGCGAGGTCACTTGGAACGGTTTAACCTGACGAGTTAATGTCAATCTTTTTAGAGGGCGTGCGACATCATTCTGCTTACGTTTTCTTCCATGGTGAGGAGTTTCAGGATGTTTGAGTGAGGTTGGGGTGAAATCGAGTGAGAGATCTGGTGTTGTCTGAATATCTCTGCAGCACTGTTTGCAGCACGCTGAAAAATCTGCCAGGTCACAGAGACAACTCGTTAAGTTGTAGGTCTGACCATCACCAATTCGTCTCTTTTCCCATAGGCTCGGGACTGATGTAAACTGCTGTGATAATCCGCTATCGTCTAATCCCCAGCAGCCAGGATTCACAGACACGTAAATTTTCTCCATCATGACTCTGCGCCTTGCGCTTTTGAAGTTTCCATACCTATTCCCATCTAATGCATTGTTAATGATGATAGAGCGCATACCACCGCTGCTCCAATTCCGTCTTTCCCGTATAAGGGACCCGCACCAACAAGCTAACCTCTCGCTCGAGCTCTTCTTTTCCCTCTCAATTGTCTGCACATAAAAAAGGGGCGACCCTATATTCATCGGATGGTGGTACTGTACTGATTCGGACCTACCTTCATTCGGAGGAAGTAAGCATGGGCGCAGTTTCCGACCAAGGCATCTGTTTAGTCCATTCTTTGATTGGGAGAACATCTCCAAGTCTGTACCGAGATGTTCCCTCACCATGGGTTCATCAACTCAATCTCGAAGACTAAACCTTGCACATTTGTACCATGTTCTGGAGAGCAGTACCTCGAGCTTTCATCCTTCATAATGCGCCATCTCCTTCCTCCATTCTCCATCTTGATCTTTAGCTGGCTCCACCTACGAAAGTAGCCGCGAGCCATACATTCCTTCACGTCATTCTTAACGGATCTTTATTTTACTCCACTAGTATATAATCGCCTTTTCCTACCACGGATTCGCAAAGTCAACTCCGAGCACTAAACCTTGCACATACTTACCTTGTTCACAGCTTGTCATGGTCCTTTCTCGTGTCGCAAGTGAAATCGAATGCGAAAATGGAAACGTCTAAATGAAGACAAACATTGATGGAATCTCGGAAATATTACAAGTCGAAATTTGCGGAACCATCGATCCAGACATGCAAATGGTAAATTGCCGTGGAATAGGCCGGAGAGTCACCAATTCAGACAAACGTTTTCAAGCCCAAAATTCCTGCCACGTCAGGACTTAGCGCGCTCCCGTATCCTCGTTGCTGTCAAGCACATAGAATTAAAAACCAATTGAGCTGTATCAGAAGTGCACGTATACTTGATCATCATCCTCATCGCGGTTCTTCCAGCATCGTAGTCAACGCCGTTTCTGCCAAAATCGTGATTGTGTACCATTTTCCCACAGCGCTGCGAGACAAATATTTGGCGTCCAGCGTAAGAGCCTAGCAATTCCTCGATCATAAGTAACACAGCCTTGGTAGCCCTATTTATCACATAGGGTAGGTCGAGATGGATATTACGATGGACCGATGCATGCTATCCTTTGAGAACATCAGGGGAAAGCATTGGGCCAGCAACCTCTCGCCTCTTCTCCTTTCCTGATAGGACTTCAACAATTGTTAAAGCGAATCCCATAGCTGTGCCCGGTCCTCTGGACGTGATGACCTTTCCACTGATCACGACCCTCTCGCTCTCATCAGCATATTCCCATCCAGCATCCTCAATCTCTTTCTTCACGCTTGGATGACTCGTCACGCGTACCATTTTTGTGCTCTCCAGTCCTTCTGTTTTCCCAGCGCCTTTCACCGAAGCTACTAGAGCTGTAGTCCCTGCGCAAATAAAGGCCGTATGTTTGCCAGCATCACGATAGGCTCGGACGAGGTGCTGGACGGGACTGGAGGAGACGAAGGTAGCAGCGCCTGGACCACCGCCCGGAAGAATGAGGATATCGGTGGTAGGTTCGGAGGGCAGATCTGTGGTGTCGGGTACTATTTTGACGTTACGCGTGCATGTCGCGTATTGGCTCTTGAGGTCGATGCCAACGGACGAGACTTGGAAGCCAGCGCGGATGAGCACTGTGGAGTTTGTTGTGTCAGCCAGTCAGTCAATCAATTACGGTCGAATGAATGGACAAGAGGCGTGATGATAGTTGATGGATGGCGGCAATGCAACCGAGCGTACCATCATATGGTGTCACGAATTCAATCTCTTCGGTCCCATCCGCGATCAGAATAAGTGCTGAAGGCATCTCGGTACTTCAGTGGTAGTTGTGTGATTTGACAGAGAATTCTAGAATACTGTAGTAGCCGTGTGTTGTAGAGGCTGGGGCCTAGGCATTAGTAGCTCTTGCCGAAAATCGAGCATCTAGGAGGTACTCCGTAAGTAAACGAGTCAGCAGCTTGCGAGACTCAACCCCAACGACATCGACAACCATCACCAGAAATACACCACCACAGCAATTCCCCTTGACCGCGCCCCCTCACCCTCACCCTCACCCTCACCCTCACCCTCACCCTCACACTCGTTTCACCAACGCACCTCCACCTCAAGATTGCATCTTCACTCACACGTGACGTTACCCATTCGCGCACTGGCACTGCAGCATATGAAATCGAAGCCGGCAACGAAATGATTCTGTGAATGGTACCGACCATGAGCTCTGGCATGGGCCATGTCTCGAGGCGTGATGAGGAATGCCCGATGGAGGACCCAGAGCCAGATATCTATGTCGTACAGAACAACCGAACCGCTTTGCCCCAACTCGAATCTATCAACACTGTTTTGGACGAATCCGAGCCAGAGGTTGCCAGCGAGTCTGACGGAGATGATGATGTCTTCTTCAAACCTAGTCCATCATTGCCATCTCCTAATGTCATCAGAAGGACTTTGCGAGAGCTCAAGGATCTCATGAAGACCCCGTACCTCGATCTCGATTCACCTGAGCACCGGCCCAGGCGCTACGTAGGAAGCGATGCGTTGACCGGTATCATCGATTCCTTGTCTCAAAATTACGAGTTTCCGCCCATCTTCTTCAACCAGAAGCAAGTTCGAGGCCCCGATGGCTCGATCCAGTATAATCGCGTTTGCATCGACGGTCTGAAAAGGTTATCAGCCGTTGAAGCCTTCATCGATGGCGAGATATCTTGTCACGATTATCGTCACCGGCAATGGTTTTACTGTGTCAAATCCGAGAATGACCGAGAATCGAGTGCTGTTATTAAGAGGCGGATTTTGCCAAAGGATGACAGAGAGAATTTCGAAAACAAATATTTCATTTGTCACGAATTCGAAGACCTTACCGGGTCGGAAGAGATTGAACTTCGTGCGCGAGTGCATTTGGGGAGCACACTTACCCCTGGCGAGAAATTAAGAGCCGCCATGCTCTTCTCTGGGGGCTTGATGATCAGTTTCGCAAAGACCCTAGAGAGCGACTTTCAACAGATTGCAGACCTTGCCGACACACGCCGAATGAAAGGATTCCAGAATCTCATGAAATGTTCCTCGCAAATCTTCGAGGTACAACGAGCTGGAGCAGAAAATAGAGCCCCGTTACTTAGGATTTCTGAAACGGCTTTGAACGACTTCATCAAACTTGCAGACGCTTCAGCGCTGGAAAGGATCAACGAGGCCCTAAAAGTTTTCGGCATCCTGATGACGAGACACCCAGAAATATTCTTACCAACACCAGGAGTTCCATTCAGGCCAATGGAGATGATCATCATCGCAGTGCTCGTATTCAAGTTTTACCAGACCAAGGTTAAACCTTTGATGTTCATTCGCCTTATCGTATCGCTGCGAGAGTCCACCCATAATTTTTCTCGCCACCAAGGTGTTCTTCAAACTCATCAAATCTGGACCCACGCGTGGGAAGTCATTGAGAATATCGAGAATAATGTTATTGAAGGAGGAGTTTCGGATCTTGGGCAAAACGTGAACCCAGTGACGCAAAGTGAAAAATTTACGTCTGCCATGCCGGAGGAAATTGCCACCTTAGAATTGAACGAACATGCCGGATCTCGAGCTTCCTCAGCAACTTTCTCTGCTACTCAGTGAGTCATTACCTTATTCGTGACAAGGCTGACCTTAATAAGGCTGACCTTGATAGTTCTATATCCGGAATGAGAGTTGGAGGAACTACCTCATCCTTCCTGCAGCAGAGTACGGCTGCTAAAAGGAAAGCATCTCCACATCCTCTAGATCTTGTGAAAAAACGAGTGCAACTCCCGACGCCTATATCACCTGCATTATTACAATCACCTCGTGTATCTCTTCGTGCCGGTTCTCCTGATTCTTTATTGGGATCTGGAAACTCAGAGGATGAACACGTGGCTGAGTCTACAGGAGGCACAATTCAAGAAGAGCCGCCTACTCAGAATATCTCGCCAGCGACTGCTCCACGCCGGCTTGTTCGATCTTCGTTCAGATCAAGATCTGATTTTGTTCCTCGTCGATCAGAGTCGCCGAAAGAACATGCCACGACCCTAAATACACTTATTGCCTCGGTGCCCTCTTCTTCGAGTCCCTCAAAGGCGGTTTTTTCTTCGCCGTCGGCCTCGAATGTCTTGTTTGGGGTCAGTCAGAGACCAGTGGTCAAGCCTTCGCTGCTCTATTCCCATGAGACCAAGAAGACAGCTCCATACCAATCGAGTGGCACGCTGCCCTCGATAGAACTTCCTTCGCAATACGGTGATAGACACGTCACACCCATTAATCAAGACCATCTTGTCGGGTATGAGGCACCCACTCTGCCGCCGTATAGTGGCAGGGGTCGCCCACGCAAATATCCGCCAAAGTCTGTTTCATCTGAAGGACAGACGCCGCGAAAAAGAGGTCGCCCCCGCAAGGACTCTAGTACAGCCGTTTCAGATCCTCAAAGATCACAAGCCCCTGGTATTAGGGGACACGGACGTGGGAGGAACAGTATTCCTAGAGGGGTTTCAACACGAGCGACCCCCACATCTCAGCCAGATGTGGAGCGATATACAGCCTCGCCAAAGCTACAGCAGAATGGTGAACGGAGAGCCAATTTGGAACAGGTATGTCACCCACATGGTACCCCAACATCAGGCGAATGGGATCTTTTCGGCGCTCCTTGGCGATGCAATTCATGCACTAATTTTGAGCTCCAGACGGCTCTAGTTCATCAAAGCGTTTCTCCGGCACTCAGTCCGCCGCACAACTTCGCAAGGCTAAGTGGCCGACCTCGCAATGATGCGATAACTTCTACAATTCCATCTGTCGCGTGCCCGCCCCCAGAATCACAAATGAACCACAGAATCAGTCAACGTGATGTTGAACCACTGCTTTCAGATTTGCGATCGAACCAAGGAATCAACCAAGTTGAAGTTAAATCTCCACCCCAGACGATCACTTCGCAACCAGTAGAATCCGAAGTTGTTGAGATGGATCATGCTCTTGCCCCAAAACCTGGCCCGATTGATACGACTACCCCTCTATCTGAACTGAGTGGCGGTGCCTGTCATGATAAGCCATCGGAGGAACAGTCTGCAGCAGAGTCTGCAGACATAAAGCAAGCACTCGCCCCTACTAAGCCTCCTGCTCATCCTGTCTCTCGCGCACAATCGATACTGCAATCGAGACCTGTATCTATTTCCTCGAGTCGCGAACCCAGTATATCTCGCCTCTCCGCCGTGGGGTCCTTGTCAGCAATATCACCACGGACCACTCCTGATCCATCTCTCCTTGATGCGAAACCGTTCGTGGCTTCTTTTAAGGCTGGAGGTGCCAACGCCATTCGCGAGCGTAGACGTCAACAGCAAGCAGAGCTTGAGGAGAAGAAAAGGAGAAAACAAGAAGCAGCAAAATTCGCGAATTCTACAACCGATTCCGTCATACCAAAGGATTAACATCTGAATCGACTAGCTTTTTCGATCTTCTTGTAGGAACATTTCTGGGTTGATTGATTCGGTGGCACGTCTGTTTTGATTCCGGCGTTGAAGGGGCTTATTGGCATTCACTTTATACCCACAGCATGTACGGAAAGGTTACGAACGCGATATATTAGAGAATCTTGATTGTACGCCTGAATATTCTCATTGGACTTGTTCCAATATATGCTCAATATGTTCCATAATCCCAATAGAAAGCCCGATTTTGGAACTTCCAAAAGCAACTGAAGTTCCTTTCTTGTAGCATCACTGAATTCGATCCCCAGAACGTTCCTCGGATCGGGATGCTCCTTGGAGATGAACAGCCAGGAACTTACGAGACTGGAGTCATCGACCTGGCCTCAAGATGCCTATGACCTGGCAACATTATTCATGTCGTAAAAGTGCGCGACCGATGCGGGCTTCGTAGTGCAATCGAGTGTTTCAGAAAGTCATGATGGAGATACAAGAAGAAGAACACGAATCGTCGCAGCTGATTAGAATGCAGGGATTGATGCAAATGCAAATCACGGCCGGACTGAAGACCAACAAAAAGGACCGAAAAAAACTCCAACAACAACAACATCAACGATATCCAGCCTAAGTGAGAACCCTACACCCCCGCAACATGTACCAGAGCGGAGTATTGCGACATGCCCCTGATTGCTGGAGTTCAAGAGCCTGTCATCATTCCTGCCACCGCTCTTGACGACACAATTCATTCATTGATTGGCGCCTTGGGCTTGTACTCCCGGAGAATCAAATCCGTGAACCCGCACAACCGAATCCCAGAACCATAATCATTATGAGACTGGTGGGAAACGACATGAGTCGTTCTTCAGCTTCCCTAGCTGCATTTCTGATTCGAGGAAGCATTTTGTACGATGGTATGAGGATTCCTCGACCTCGCGTATCTACATGTTGGATAAATCATGATTCGCGGGGAGGCGAACTGGAAAACAGAGCGTTCGGTATATAGCTAGGGTAAAATTCGATAGGTCTTTCCTCGAATCTGTTCTCTTTGTTCTTTCCTCTCTTCGCGTTCATCTACCTCTTTTCCTCTCGATCACGATGGCGGACTTTCTTATGCCAACTTCTGGTGTTCCTTCTACAAGCAATATCAAGAGGAGGCTTGCTGGCCCAATTCATGCTGAGAGACATGTCAAAGTCATCTGCATTGGGGCTGGAGCATCTGGTCTTTTGATGTCCTACAAATTACAAAGACATTTTTCCAATTACTCCCTCACCGTTTACGAAAAGAACTCTGAAGTATCTGGCACGTGGTATGAAAACAAATATCCTGGGTAAGCTGTTCCCATCAACTTGCTAGGGAGGATGTCGGCTGACTAGCTGGAAGATGCGCTTGCGATGTCCCTGCACATAACTATACTTGGTCATTCGAGCCGAAACTCGATTGGTCAGGCGTATATGCTGGAAGCAAGGAAATATTCAACTATTTTGACGGGTTTGCGAACAAGTACGGATTGAGAAGCTTCATCAAGACTGAGCATCAGGTTGCTGGTGCTTACTGGAATCACGAGAAGGGAGGCTACGATGTCAAGATCAAGGATTTGAGGACCAATGTGGAGATCACGGATCATTGCGACATACTCATCAATGCTAGTGGTATCTTAAATAACTGGAGATGGCCGGCCATTCCTGGACTCCAGAAGTTCAAGGGCACGCTACTACATACTGCTAATTGGGACGATCAGGCCAATCTTGAAGGGAGACATGTTGGTTTGATCGGCAATGGGTGAGCCTTTTCCCCTACAATCACCTCGATCCTTCATCTAATCTCAAAGAAGGTCTTCAGGAATCCAGGTTCTACCAAACATCCAACCAAGAGTCGACAAGGTGACAACCTTCATTCGCGAACCAACATGGGTGTCTCCGGTACAAGGTCTTGAACAGCATGTCTTCACCGAGCACGAGAAGTACGAGTTCGCCAGCATGCCTGGCGTTCTCCTCGAATATCGCAAGAATGTTGAGCGAGGATTGAATGGCCAGTTCGGAATCTTCCTCAAGGACACGAAAACCAGCACCGACACTGAAAGCTACATGAAGAAACAAATGAAAGAAAAGCTGCAAAACGATTTTCTGGAAGAGAAGCTCATCCCTAATTGGTCTGTGGGATGCAGAAGACTGACACCAGGTGTTGGTTACCTCGAATCTCTCAGCAAACCGAACGTAGAGGTTGTCTATGGCGAAATCAACGAGGTCACTGAACTTGGTTGCTTATGCGATGATGGAAAGGAGTACCCCATCGACGTCTTAATCTGCGCTACTGGATTCGACACCGGCTTCAAACCACGCTTTCCCATCGTCGGGCCCAATGGGCAAAATCTCCAAGATGTCTGGGCTGAAACAGCAGAATCATACCTCGGCGTCGCTGCTGCCAACTTCCCCAATTATCTCATTTTCCTCGGTCCGAACTGCCCCATCGGCAATGGACCTGTTCTCTGCGCTATCGGTAAGTCTTCTGCTTGGAATATAGTGAACAAAAGCAATCATGCTAATCTGCAATGAAACAGAATGCCAAGCAGACTACATGTGCAAACTGATCGACCGCTACCAAACCCACAACATTAAATCCTTCTCCCCTAAACAAGAAGCCGTCGATGACTTCATAGCCCACAAAGACTTCTTCATGGCAAGGACCGTCTGGAACGATCCCTGCCGTTCTTGGTACAAGGCCGCCGGTCCTGAAGGCAAAGTCACTGCACTCTGGCCAGGCTCAACACTGCATTATATGGAAGCGATGGAGGAATTGAGGCTAGAGGACTGGAACGTTGAGCATGAAGGGAATCGATTTGCTTATCTGGGGAACGGGTATAGTCAGTGTGAGATTGATCCGACGGCGGATTGGGGATACTATATCAGGGAAGGCGATGATGGGGCGCCGCTTAGTCTGGGCAAGAGGAGGAAGATTGTTACGAAGAGTGGGACTGTTGATAATTCGGGTGCTGTGAGTTTCACGGGGGTGAAGGCTGAGGTCGAACCTGGTGCGCAGGCTAGGCTTTGAGTGGTGTTCATTCTCTTACCTCTTTGCAACAGCATTGGCATTCAGGATGAGGGTGAGAGTAACATGATGATGTTGTAAATGCGCACTACGACACTGTCTTCATCTCGATCTTGATTATGCTGTAGTAGATGCCCTCCCTCAGCTCTCTCCTGAACAGGAACATTCAGACAAGTCCAATTTCAGCGCGCTTTGTTAAACCTTATCTCCACACTACGCACAATATCCACTAAACATCCAGTGTCAGCATCATTCCTTCAAAAACGAATCGAGGGTAAGAGAAACTCACCCATCAACAATCAACCCCTGCCCACACATAAAACTGCTCATCGGACTAGCCAAAAAGACAATCCCATCAGCAATCTCCTCCATTTCCCCAAACCTCCCCATTGGCACTTTTTCCAGCTCCCTCTGCATGATGCCACTCATCGTCGCTGATCTGAGCAATGGGGTTGCGATATAACCTGGACACATGGCGTTGATGCGGATCTGTTTGGGAGCGTAGAAGATGGCGTCTGTTTTTGTGAGACCCATAACGCCGTGTTTAGAGGCTGTATAAGCTGTTGCTGGGGTTGCGGGAGCTGAGGCAGTGGTTTCTAGCATGGAGGAGACGTTTATTATTGTTCCGCGACCTTGACGGTGGGAGAGGATGCTTTGGCGCTATTAAGTGTTTTCTCTACAAGTGAGCTATATAGGATTTCAGGTTTCCACGCACTCTTGTTTTAGCATTTGTCTCAGTTGAGCTCGTTGGCATAACCAAACTCCCTGACTGTAATCAGCGAGTGAAGCTCCAGACTCTCGAGGATAGACAGAGCTTCAACATACATTCAGATTGATGTCCATCAGCCTCTGCCATTCTGACAGTTCCACTTCCGTCGTTTGCTTGGGCGGTCCCCCGATTCCTGCGTTATTGACCGCAAAATCTACTCGCCCAAACCTTTTTACAGTTTGCGCAATACTCCTGTCGACATCCTCCTCTTTACTTGTATCCATCTGGATAGCCTCGATCTCAACATCGGCATGATCCTTCCTCAATTGAGCTACAGTCACTTCAAGGGTTCCCGGGTCGATATCTGTAAGTGCCATTTTCCTGACTCCGTACCGGGCAAAAGCATATGCGGTGAATTGACCGATTCCTGACCCTGCTCCCGTAATATAGGCTGTTCCACGGAGAATAGAGGCGGTCATATTTGCATTTGAGGTTCGAGAGTATTGGGAACAAAGTACTAAAGGAGAGAAGGGGAGAACGGAATCAATAGAGAAAAACTAATCCATCATTGACTTATCATCTTGTTTTTACGCACGCACCCGATGGCAATTCGACAATATCCCGGATGGACAGAGACCGGCATCGCATCTATACGCAAATGTGCTGATGAGAGGCGTGCGTATTCCTGAACGGATAATGTTTTCCACGAGAACTCTGTGAGAGCGCGGGGATGGAGATGGTGCCCTGGAGTGCAGCTTGGGTAGGGGGTGACAAATGCCCGCGTGTAGGTACTACGTGGATACGGACTAGCATTACTCTCGGGCGTCGAGATCTGAGGCTTTTCGCACTGCCACAACAACACCACAGAGCTCCCTTCCCTACTCCCCAGTTGAACAAGAAACTCCGTACAGCTATCGCCATTCTCAAGATTGATTCGGAATTTAACGCTGAGATGCTTCTCGCCATTGATCTCGTTCAAAGCGTCTTCGAGCTTCAGGTTCAGGTTCATGCTCAGGCTGGCGTCGTGAAGGACGTTGAATTGGAAGTGTTGACCCTGCGTCGCTCTGAAAACGAGCACACTGATCTACAATTGAGAAATGGAAGTCCACCTCACAAAAATCATCGATGTAGCCTCATTTCACGGAGCCAACCACAGGTGAGAATGGCGGTAAGACCTCGTGGAGATCGAGGAACTGGTGATTGTGCCAACGACAAGTCCGTTGTTATCATGAAGGTCTCCGAGACTATCACGACAATTTCAATGGGCAATTAGATAGCAAATGCAGAGCAGCACAGCATGGACCATTCTGAAGGCACTGGCTCCATTGTACATCTCAAAAAGAATCGGGTCGAGTACTTGCCGCCGGATTAAGATTTCATGAATGTCCTCCGAGCAGTAATGGTTCGATGCCTGTTCGGTGCTGAAAGATATATCTGGGGTGGGCCCAATCGACATACAGAGTTCAGCTTCGCTGACAGAATCTGAATTTGGGTGAGCTACAGCTTCGATGTCGAGCGAGATGGATTTCACGGCTTTAGAAAATTTAAGCGGTTCGTACAGAACATGATGAAAGTCGATCCGAAAGAAAGAATGACTGCAAGGCAATTACTGGAAGGTCCCTGGTTAAGAGGTGTATAATAAATATAGACGGGGTGACAAGATATCCTGAGGTGAGATTTCCTTTTTCGCAAGTTGGGAAGCACCCTTCCCGCCCACTCGAACAAATGTTGTCACTCAGCTGGCCACTTGTAATCTGGAAAGTCGACTTGCTTTTCCGCGAGTCCCAAAGCTGATGCTACAGCCATCGCCAACCTGTCCAGCTTCAATCCCGTCACGAGCCCTAAAACAAAGTTCCTGATTTTGATGCCCCACCACGATTGGGGATTCAGCAGCTGCATTATACCACTTCCGCCCTGCGAGCTCTTCACAAAAGGTAGCATGATAGCTTCGTAACTCTCCAAGGCCATGGCGACGTCGCCGGAATGACTCAGTAATTCTCCGGCAAGGACGTAGCCACCAATGATTGCAAGACTGGTGCCGAAGCCAGGTGTGGCATACCCAGAGTCACCGACCAAAACCACGCGACCGTCTTGGACCTTGGGCGTTCTGATCTGACCAAATAAAGAGCAGTAGAAGTCGTCGCTGTCGCGCATGCCTTGCAACACCTCGGGAGCTAGCCATCCCACGTCTGAAAACATCTCCTCCATGAGCTTCATGTAGCTCTCGTTGCCTTCACGCATGGCATCGTTGAGTCTCTTCTTCGTTTTCGTGTCAGTCTTCGTAGTGACATTGATGAGATTGGCTCGGGTGAGGCCAGTCGGGTCAGGATCTGGACGTAGGAAGATGACACGTCCATTTGTCGCATTGCACCATTTGGCCATCTTGCTGCCCTGCAACATTTCATTCTTGATCGTGAAGTAGGCCACATGCACGCCTTCGTCATAAATCTGCTCCTGTGGCTTCGTGTTCATTAACATGCCGCGAATCTTCGAGCCAAATCCATCCGCAGCCACAAGAAGGTCGTATTTCTTAGTTTCCTTGCTTTTGGAAAACGTGACAGCCACTCCGTCGTCGCAGGTTTCGTAGTGATCGACAAATTCGTCGTAGATGATGTTCACTCGTTGGATGATCGGTTCCATGAAAATTTTGGCAAGGGTTCCGCGGAAAATCTCGTACTCAGATGTGATAGTCTGGATGTCTGATCTACCGGACGCTCGGAGTGTTGCTACAGGCTTGCCATTGGAAGTGATAAATTCTATGCCCTCCTCCTTGGTGGTTTGTCGACGTATCTCCTCTTCCACTTTCATCCATTTGATGATGTCGACCGCCGAGCTCCGTATGTCAACGCTGGCTCCAGTAAGGCGAAGAGTAGGATCCCGCTCAACTATGGTAATGTTGGCATTCGGATAGGCACGAAGGATCCAGAATGCGAAAACGCTTCCGGCGATTCCAGATCCCGAGATGAGGATGTGAAGGTTTGACATTGTTGTCGAAGGTGACTTGAGCACAACCCTTGGGCGCCACAGACGCGAGTCTTTATAGCTACATTCTTGACGAGTTGTTGCCTTGTTGTCGGGGAGTGAAGAAGCCCGAAAGATGGAGGTTTGGAGGTAGAAAAGTCCGAGACGATGGGATAGGGTGTAGCGTCCGGACGGAGGGTTGTTACGCCGGCCATCTACTACCTGTTCACTATCACAATCATCGTCACCATATTGCCAGGATGGGATGTTAAGGTAAATGCCATACCTAGAGTAGCAAAAACAGACTTGTGCCCGGTAGCTATTTCGAAGGTCTTGCTCTATTGAACCACGTCGTCTCCACGGCAGTTTCCAGACCAAGGGACAACGCTTTCCCCGCGAAAATGAAACGGAATCTGGCCGAACAGCTCCTTGATTGGGTCCAAGACTCAAAAGCCAATGATAATCACTTTCTCCGAGTGGTCAGCTCTTGATCCGGTAAGATCGACATTGACCCCTAATCTCGCCCACGTTGACGGGTCCAAATCTCGCGCTCCATACAGTTTGCGCGCGTTCTGACACAAAGAAAGACAAACACCACCACCGAACCCCAACAACCACCGTTCAATCCCCCAATCCCACCACGACACAATCCACCTGTTCGCACTCACGCCCTCCTTTGAAATGTCTCTCCGCACCATGTTTCGCCCTGTCGCTGCCAATGCGCGCGCATTTTCCACCACTTCCCGCTCTGCCTATGCCAAAATCCAAGTCATCGGTCGTCTCGCAGCACAACCCGAACTCGTCGATACCAGCACCGGAAACACAATGGTCAGATACACTGTCGCGTCGGACTTTGGACCAAAGGACAACAAGCAGACTTCGTGGTGGAAGGTCGCCAACTTCCAGCCAGAAGGGCCTTCGCGGGACTTTGTCTTGGGACTGCCAAAGGGGTGAGTCTACATGCGTCTGTGCTAGGAGACGGTGCTTGAGGACTAATTCACATGTAGAACTCTGATTCACTTGGATGCGGAGGCGCAGTTGGGCTCTTACGACGACGAGGGCAAGATTCGTCAGAGATTGAACCTTGTCCAGCGTATGTTTTCTTCTGACGCAGTCTCTCAGCAAAGTGCTGACCCTCTACAGGCTCCATCGAGGTCCTCGCCCGACCAAAGAGTGCATACGACAGCAATGCCGCCGCGCAGGAACAAATTGCTGCTTCCGGCTAAACTGTTTATCTTTCATTCCGGGTGTTTTGAATGGATGCGCATACCAGCTTGTGAGATGAGGATTGAAACTTGGAAGCGGGCGCGAAACGGGGACGCTCTGCTTCCTCTTTGACACGACTTTTCTGATGGCCTTCAGCTTCTGTGTTGACATAAAATCTCTCCTCTCCGGCAGGCCAGTGGAAGTAATGAATTCGGTTTTAGTATTTTGATCTAGTAGATGTGGCTGGTTAGGACGACTCTTCACCCTTTCTTGTCTCCGCGCGATACTGAACGCACCTAATGGTAGACATTGACAAGAAGTAGCATTCTCAAATTTCGCGTTGTGGCCCACTGCAGCACACAAAACTCCCAAGATGGATTCTGCACTCGCGGCTAGAATTGTACCTCCACATTCCAAATTTCTCAAGTCTTAGCCCACCCAAGGTCGAACTCAATAATAATCCTTCGCCTTCACGCCATTTCCTCGAATGTGAAGGATGTTCTCTGTCTATGACTATCATAGAGAAGAGGCAATGGGCTCATCATCCTCCCCACCTACACAAGCCGAATTCGTTATGATGAGCCTTATCAGCAAAGCAATACTCCTCGACGGCGGCTACTTCATCGCCAAAACGCTCATGGATAGGGACGACGGCAAGAACCACTCCTCGGACAATAACCATCAGCAGAACGATTACAACTATCAGCCCGAACCCAATTAGTGGGTGACAGCAATGTCCAGAGCAGGTATTACTACAGTTCCAAACGCAGCCAACAAGATAGCTATCGCGATCAGAAAGATTTTGGAATTGAATCTTTGAGTAGGAAGAGGGAACGGTATCATAGTCAAAGACCTGGAATTCTGGCTGGAAGACGTTTGCTTGACGTGCAGGGTATCTTACTTATTGTATGCTTCTACATTAGAAATCGTTTCAATCAAAGTATCTCATCGATTCGCACTCTTGGTGGCAGTGGCACAGCAAACACAACCTCAAGGATCTTATGTAAGTAGCCCTCATACTAGACGCGTTTATCGAACAGTGCGATTGTACCGATCATCATGCTCCCTCCTCGATACATATGTGTTCGGTATGGCTTGCAAGCGGTGATTGTTTTCGAACCGAGTGTGTTGGATGTCAGCAGCAAGGACATACAAACAGCCGCACATACCCTTCATAACGCTTGCCCCGAGACTCTATTCCCCAATGTCCAGACTCAAGCCTTTTCAATCAATGATGGAAACCCCATCGGCAGGCACAATGCTCCATGAACACGCGACTGCCAATGACATTCCAGCAATCGATCTTTCAGCCCAATTCTTTGACTGTTTCAAGGACGTCATTCTTGTGGTCTCTTGCATCGCCTTGGGAATCATAGCTCTCCATTGGATCCTCTTTTTCGCATTCATATGCTTGCATTGGAGGCAAGAAGTAAACCGGAGATCGACGAACGAGGGCCAGGCAGGTGAGTGATGATATCTCGAGGCGTACTGGCGTGGTAGCTGACGGGGGGTTTTCCCTGCCTATTTAGGGTCCAATTCCGAGCTGAAGCCTTTGGTGGGAAAGTTCTTGGGTGTGCCTGCGTCCACGACCTTGATGATGAGGGAGAGGGAGGAGGAATCATCAACAGTATGAGGCTTCCACAGCGAGGCCTTCGATTGATTGCCCATGAACCAACCAACATTTGGACCTGTTCATGATGCGTGATCGAATCTCGGGTAATTTCTGAATCTTTTCTCGACCGGGATTCGAGAAATTCTCTATCTACATGAGTCTTCGTTACGATGAAAGCAATGCAAAGCTTGAGTATGTGGAGTCGGACCATATAAATGGCATTTCATATCACAACTCAGCTGTGCGCCAGTAGATGGGGGAACATTGTTGGTAGAACTTTACAGCTGCGCAGCTGACAGAGAGGAAAGCGAAATGCGCACGAAGGAAGGAAGAGACAATAAGCAAATGCTACAACTTTGCTGTGAACTTGACCTTTCTCTCTGTTTCCTCGTTGATTTCGCGTTCCATCTCATCATCCCAAGGTAGTCTTACGCCAGTATGTTCTGGCTTCATCGATATGTTCACCTTGTGATGCTCCGCGGTACAGTACACTGTCTTTCCATCCAGCGAGGTCATCTCCCCCCTGATCATAGCCATTGTTCGGCCATGCTGTACAACCCAGGATCGCAAGCGTACCGTAGTTCCAATCGGCACGGCGCGCAAGTAGCTGATGTTGAGAGAACGAGTCACTCCGCCCAGAAACAGCCAGTATCCTGGTTTCTGAAGGGGACCCAAAGCCGTCGTTGTACTCATGTCGAAGATTACGCCGGCAGCACCTCCATGCATTACGTCTTCAGACGAATCAGTATGCGTCAACCCATTGACAGAATCAATCATACCATTCAAATTCGAGTATTTCTCATCAATCAACAGTTCGAATAGTACGGATCCTTCGGGCCCAGCGTCGACCAACTTGATTGCCTCCATGACTTGCCGGTCGAAGTCCTACGGCCATGTATCAACACCCGCAGCGGTTCGAAACATGGCTAGCTACTGCAGGCACCTTACAACATGATGCTTTGGACGTTTCGAAGCCAAGATTCGATATCTGCAGAGGAGGGATTTATCAGATGGATGTTTTGACTCTGGGCAGCCGGCGTGGCTTGTTCCAGGCGGGCAGATGCAGTAATGCCGTGTTATTAACGTCTTTCTACATACCTATCAAAAATGGACTGAACCGCGGTCATGGCCTTGATACGGGCAACATCTTTTGTTTCCGCCATCCTGGATCTGTATGGTAAGAGGGAGTCCGAACAGGTCTGTCGTGACTACGTGATGGGATGTTTATTAGCTAGGTAGGTATAGTACCTCCAATGCTCTCCTCTCTCCCTGTCTTCACCTCGGCTCACAACCTAGGTAAGGTCGCAGGGAGTGCTGACTATGACACTCTTCAGCATTGGAGCACTCAGCCCTGCAGTAGCTGACTCAAATGCCGTTTCCAATCCGTGCGCCCCGCCACTCCGCCGAATAATGGGGGATGCCGTGTACCTAGGTATATTTAGAGCCGGACATGCCTTTCGATCATGAGGCTGCATTGTTCGCATCAGGGGTCAGTGACCTAGAATCTTCCTCCTCTGACAATAATCATACGGTTGCGCCATGTCTGCTATTCAATGAATCTGGAACTTCCCCTGAGCTGATTCATTCCATACTTCATACCTAATAAGATTCCATGCTGCCGCGCATCCGTCACCCTTTTCCGAGATCGACTTCGACTCGTCCATTTCTTTCCTACTCTCCTTCGCTACTATAGCTTAATCCTCCTTGCTTCGCCACGGAAGCCGAAATCTGGGGAATTGCCAGACGATAAATCTGCAGCGATGGGTGCAGACAGCCTTCCAGTGACTGCCGCTTTGCGAAAGAGAGTTTTGCGAGTTCTCTTCATATCTTTGTTACTCGATCTAGTAAGTAGGTCACGGACTGTGTACAATCTGCGACCGCTGACAGGACTGCCTAACAGATTTCCTTTACCTTTATCCTCCCTTTGTTCCCGAAACTCCTCGATTTCTACCGCACACTCGAGATCGAGAAGACGGACCAAAACACACTCCTAAAACGCGTGTTGGGAGGACTGAATGCATACAAGAACTCGTTCTCGAAACCCATCAACGATCGCTACGATATTGTCCTCCTCGGCGGAGCACTCGGATCTCTCTTCTCTTTATGCCAGGCGATTGCCTCTCCGGTCATTGGCAGATTGAGCGATAAACATGGAAGGAGGACGGCATTACTATACAGCATGGTGGGCAACATCATGTCCGTTGCGCTATGGGTGGCAGCAGTAGACTTCAGGACATTCCTCGCCAGTCGAATCGTGGGAGGATTGAGCGAAGGAAACGTACAGCTGGCCACAGCTATCGCCACAGACATCTCTTCTGACGAGCAGCGAGGTGCAACAATGGCATTGGTGGGAGCTTGCTTCAGCATTGCTTTTACCTTTGGGCCAGCCCTTGGAGCTGCTCTGTCAAACATTACGACTTTCGCGGCAAACCCGTTCGCAACAGCTGCTGGATTCTCGCTCTTCTTGATTGTTACCGAGACGGTCTACCTCTACTTCTGCCTACCTGAAACGCTCCCGCTATCCGAGGACTGGATGTTAGACCATGAACCAAAGACGAATGGCCACATCAATGGCAACAGCCTCCTCCAACCAAGCGGTAAAGCTACACGCGCAAAGAGCCCTGGGCGAGGCAAGAGTCCGGCGAGAAGCAGAAGCCCAGCCAAGCAAAGATCTCGGGCCAAGTCGATCCATAAACCTGTCGTCCGAACGAACTCCCATACTATTCTCAACCTTACTCATTTCAGCTTCATCCTTTTTTTCAGCGGCATGGAATTCTCCCTGCCATTCATGACTTGGGATCTCTTCCAATATACATCTTCTCAGAGTGGACGGTTGTTAGGATTCATTGGCTTGATTGCAAGTTTAGTGCAGGGAGGATTCGTAAGGAGATTCCACCCTCTGAGAGTTGTGCAGACAGGCGTTGTAGCTTGTGCCATTGCCTTCGTTCTTCTTGGGAGACTTCAAACGCAGGCTGGTCTTTATGGTGCCGCTTCTCTCTTGGCTGTTACCAGCGGAACAGTCGTCACCGGCCTCAACTCGTTAAGTTCGTTCGAAGCAAATGCTGGAGAGCGAGGCGGCAAATTAGGAAACCACAGGAGTTTTGGTAAGCAGTGCAAACTGGACATGGAAGATGATATGAATGTGTACTAATGCTTTCAACAGGTCAAATTGGCCGTGCCCTTGGACCTCTCATTTTCTGCACCCTTTACTGGTGGGCAGGTAGAGAGTTTGCCTATACCGTTGGTGGTGCGGGCATCATCGCGGTTTGTGGGCTCGTCTTTGGCGCATTGAAGATGCCGCCGGGGACGGAGATGAAGAAGAAGTTTAAGCCTGTTGCCATGGATGAAACAAGTAATGTCAAGGCTGTTAAGGCTTAGACAATGTTTCGCATTCTGATCTGTCACGATATGGTGTTTTTGGATCCCCAGGACCTGGTTGTTTATAGGTCTTTTTCTTTGGATGATATGGATGGATTGGCATTATGTGGATAGATGTTTGAGCATAGCGTCCTTTTTGGGCATTTCTATGGCGTGTGTGTATTGTTCTCGTCAATGTAATATGCAGAAGCGTATTCCTACGTTGGCGTTTGGATCTCTTTGACCTTGTGTCTTTTGCAGAACGTCACGGTCTCTTCCTCTGATCCATGCCCCTCCATCCCACAGAAGAAATCCAATTTGATATCTTTAGGGCAGGATCAACGTTGGTTGGTTTCTGACAAGTTCTTCCTTCGTGAATTGCAGGAATCTATCAGCAGGGATGAAAAGGCGCAAAGAAAAGGACTGTTGTTGGGGTACATTCATCTTTGACTTTGGTGTGATAATGAGATTTAAAATTGGGAATTGGAAATGATATGGCTGTGTCTTGGATCTTTATTTTTTAAGTGACGTCGGGGAACAAACCCAGCATTTCTTTACATTGGATTACTGCTTCTCTGTATCTGGCTCAGATCAGAGCAAGGCGATCAGCTTCTCGTGGTACTAGCAGGAATAGATAAAGCCGCGTTCATAAAGGACGGTCCAATCTGCATCAGCTTCATCGTGGCGATTAGTCTCTCGGTGTGCTTGACGCAAGTTTGGAGAACTTCAGTCATCAGCATATATTTAATATGCTTCGATGACCCACCCTAAATATTCGTCCAACCCCGAGCTTTCTTCCCGCTTGCACCTGCCAAATTAAAATCAGAAGCTCGATCTTGCCGCTAGGTTGAGCCCATGTTATCTCGACCGTGAGAAGGCCATTCTCGGCCACTGCCTTGGGCGCTTTCTTCCCACCTGCGGTACCAGTCTGACTAGCATGTCAGCTCAGTCTTACGAAAGGACTCAAGCTAGAACGGTGGCCTATTTTACAGGTTAGAAACCGTACCTCGTTTGTGTTTAATGTGAACATACGACAAAACGTTCAAGTCCTTGCTCGAAAAGCTCGTTGGCCACGCCCACACCTCCACTATGCTCGATAGGGGACAGTGGGTTTTTGACCACGTATTCCACAAACAGGTTTGCCCAGATCTGATGGAGAGCGACTCTCAGGTTGCTCGTTTTTGTGTCCGTAACCATCACGAACTTCATCTTGGTTGGCGTTTCGTAGTAATGAAGCTTGTATTCCGCGGTGCGATACGATATGAAGCTAATTGTCAAGGTTAGTCTTTGTCCTAGATTCGCATCATCAGGCGCATAATACCTGTTGTCCTCTCCACCAATATTCCTGACGATATTCCGGAGAGAGAAGACGACGCCGAAAATGAGTTTGGCGTCATCTTCCCTCGATAGAGCTTTCCGGCCACCAACCATGGTGTCATCGTTGCTTACGGTGCTGATATCTGACTGCGGTCGTTGGCCCTTCGTGGAGCTGGAAATGGGTCGAGGTGTCCATCGTCGCGAGTATACACATTCGGCTAAGCTGTTAGAGATTGCTGGGAAAATTTGGTAGGACTATACTCACTATGTCTATCGAATATGTGGAATGAGTAGACGACCATGGCTGGAGTCTTCGTGCATCGGGATGCGGATGAACTCGCCGTGGTACCTAGGTAGTAGTAGTAGAGGCCCCCTGCAATCAACCCAGCGTTTTCTAGCGTGACCCTGCGAGGATTCACCCCGCACACCCGCAAGTCTTAGTGAGTCTTGGGAGTTGTCCTAACTTCTTTCACAACAGCTTTCTACCGTGCATATCCTTATCACTCAAAGCCAAGAATCTTCACACCATGGCAGACTCGACAAGCGATCCAGCCAGAATTGAGGCAGCAGAGAACGAGGCTGCGCGACATGGCATTGTCCCCTCACAGAATATCATTTTGGACGTGCCAGACACCGGGCCAAAAGATGGGAGCCGGCCTGCTGCTATCAAGCACATGTAAATTGGACAATTGTTTGATTTGGGCTGATCTCGAGTACTAATCCTACTTTTGCTCAGGTCTGCGCCGACGTATCAAAGTCCGTTGCGACACCACACCAGGATCGCCTCCCATACGAACAAACGACGCGTCAAGGTCCGTCTTTGCTTGCGCAGAATACCTCTTCTCAAGCTAAACAGTGTCCCAGGAAACCCTGAACGCCAGGTCAGAATACAGTAATAGCGAGGACGACGGCAGAGCCGAGCACCGTATCAACCAATACTTGATCAAAGACGAAATCGGGAGAGGTTCGTTTGGCGCAGTACACATGGCAGTGGACCAGTTCGGAGATGAATATGTAAGAACTCTGGGGAAACTTGCTTAGGGCTCTTGAACGTCTCCTGTAGGTACTCGGGAATAAGAAGGACTGCCACTAACAGGTCTCGGTACTTGTAGGCAGTGAAGGAGTTTTCCAAATCTAGATTGCGCAAACGGGCGCAGTCCAACCTCCTTCGTCGAACGAACGGACCTCGTGTGCCTGGCCACTTTGTCGCTGGCAAGGGCTTCAATTCGCCATTACACCGTGCGGAGTCTGGAAAACCCAACAATTCTCTGGACCTGATTCGAGAAGAGATTGCGATCATGAAAAAATTGAGCCATCCAAATGTTGTCAGCCTGTTGGAAGTGCTAGATGACCCGGAGGAAGACTCGTTGTATATGGTCATGGAAATGTGTAAAAAGGGTGTTGTTATGAAGGTTGGATTAGAGACAAAAGCCGATCCATATGACGAAGAGCGCTGCCGACATTGGTTTCGGGACATGATTTTGGGCATGGAATACTGTGAGTTCCACCTCCCTGATGACAGAAGGTTCAGATTCTCATTCGAGCCATGTCAGTACATGCCCAAGGCATCATTCATCGGGATATCAAGCCGGATAATTGCCTAATTACAGCAGACGACGTTCTGAAGTTCGTTGACTTTGGAGTGTCTGAAATGTTCGAGAAAGACTCCGACATGACGACGGCAAAGTCTGCCGGCTCACCAGCTTTTATGCCACCCGAGCTGTGTGTTGCAAAACACGGAGAAGTTTCTGGTCGAGCTGCCGATATATGGTCCATGGGCGTCACTCTGTATTGCTTGCGTTACGGGGCAATTCCTTTCGAGAAGACCCAGTTGCTGGACCTGTATGAGGCGATCAAAGTCGATGACTTCGATCTTGGATACTCATGTTCTCCCGATTTCCGGGATCTCATGACACGGATTCTGAACAAAAATCCGCATGAGAGAATAGTGATGGAGGAGCTTCGAGTAGGTTCTAGTGTCATCTCGAGTCCGTCCACTTATTCACCGGCATCAGGATCATCCGTGGGTGACGAAAAGAGGCACCGATCCTTTGCTTTCAAAAGAAGAAAACACTGCGCATTTGATTGAACCACCCACTGAGGAGGAGCTGGACAACGCGATCACAGGAAACATGGGGCATCTGATGGTCGTCGTGAGTTCCGGACCATCTCTGTTGAAACTGGGACGTGGATTCTCATTTACTAATCATCGATCTAGATGAAGGCAGTCAAAAGCTTCAAGCAACTGCTTGTGCGGAAACGTCCAGAGCTTATGGAAGGTATATTCGGTCGGGCTTCGAGATTCGTTCAGCCACCTCTAAGCATGAATCCCATGCACCGAACCAAGAGCGACAATACAGCCAATCGAATACATACCGAACAAGCATTGACAGCTGAAGGAGTGCATCGGGACATTCCCTTATCTGAAGATCTTGAGCGACTTCCAAAGGGTGTGGATGCCGAGAAAGAAACAAGCCAGGTTATAGATTCTGATCAACATGCAAGTTCTCCTGGAGAGCAAAAGATGCAGCGCGTTGAGAGCGGGAAGGGCCACGCTCATGACCCGCTCGAGGACACCTTGTTATTAGGCGTTGGAGTTGGCGGGGATAACGTAGCTCTTGGAGCGGGTGAGTTCAGTGCTGTTAGCGAATCTCCTGGCGCTGTCGAAGGTAACATCTACGAAATGGTAGCTACAAGCATACTCTGCTGTATATCTGAACCATGAATGCTCACATTTCTATAGGCCTACCAAGAAGAGCTCGAAAGAATTGTGGCCAGGCAAGAGTCCCGGAAGCCTACGATATATCTCACAAGACGGGTCGAGAATAGCAAGAGAGTGCGTGCACTTGACCATGTTGCCGATATGCGAAGTATGCCTTTTGGACTCGCTTCAAAATTCTCGACCGGGCTCTCTTCGTCCTCCGGCTTCAAGAAGCTCGTAGACGACGTAAAGGCTCGCGTGGAAGACGCAAAAACGAAGGCCGAAGATATCAAAGATAATGTGACGTTCTCCAAGTCTGCCGATGAGACTTGAAAGGTCCAGCATGGCCTCACAGGTCTTATTTTCGCTACAGTCGCCAAAGGTATGTTTGCTCTTCTTCACGTACACATGCCCAAACAAGACCTTCTCTCCGAATCAGTCTGTGGCAGAGATGAGGTTACAACGACCACGTTCACAGGGGATTGCACGATTGGTCTTCCTGCTCCTCCGTCTGGTTTCTTCCATCGTCTATCTTCGGAGTGTACGCTTCACTTCGTGAAAGCACTCTCGGCAATGCTTCGACTTCCGTCAGCTTTTCGTTCTTTATGAGAAAGAGGATCTTGCACCTCACTCGCCTGTTACCAGCGAAAATCAAGAGTCGCTCTTTGCTGCTGGTATTGGCGCAACCTGCTGACAAGTACCCCGCCAGATTACATACACGAAGTGCACAATTGAGGTCGCCTAGTAGACCATGTTAATTTAAAATCCACTCCGAGTGGCTGGGTGACGGACAGCTGTCCCGGCGTGCAATTATCCTCTCGGAAGTGGAATCCCAACAAAAGCACATTGCGCACGCGCGACAAGGTGTTTCTTGCCGTTTTCGGAGTTGATCTTGCGTGAAGCTCAAGCAACAATGAGGCTTTTGATAGGGTGGAAGATCCTAATGGGCTGTCAGCCGTGGCTGGATTGTCAAAGTGTGCGTCTTGCGGCATTTTATTATACCCTTTCACGCCGCCACGAGGCCTCCGCTCGGCTGGACCATATAGATGGAAGGTAAAGACAAGCTTTCGCAAGCCGTTCAAGAGATGATCGTGATTGGAGAGGGAGTAACCCCAGAAATGCGGATTTGTGTATCCTGCATGATGCAGCAGCTCGATGGCCAATGAATGACAGCTCGAAGGATGGAGCTTACCCTGTCTGCAGCACATGGTCAGTACAAATTGTTGCTCGATGCCATTCCTGCAGCGTAGCCAAAACGTCAAAGGTCAAACTTTGTATCCGTGAGCTCGGTATTCCTGGCGGATCGCTTCGTTCCGCCAGTTGATGTTGTGTATCTTAATAGGGAAAGGCTGGAATTTTGGCAAATGCGGAGAGCTCCATACCAGTACCTCACTCCAAACTAAGCGGGGCTGTCGATTCACTTCCCTGTATACATTCTGCTCTGAAGAACCCCCTCTAATTCCCAGCAGAGTCCCTCCGCTTAGGATTGATCCCGATCAGTGTCTAGAAGTAGATGTTCTGAAAAGTTGAATGGACGAGAATCTTGGGAGATGGCTTCCGAGCTAGACAACCCAGACTTTTATTGGAGGCTTGTCGAAGAGCCTTGCGTTCACATTGCATCACTCCACCGAGACGTTCATGGGTTGTGGACGTCTGGATTCGCCCCGAGGACGTCGACAGCATACCATGTAGAGTTGTAGACAATGCGTTGTGGGATGAATTGATCCGAAGATGACACGAGTTCGAGTTGGAGTTTGGACGTGAACGTGCGCATACCAACCTCCCGCTCCTTTAGGATTCGTGTGGCTGTGCATGTGTGGTGCATGCTGGTGTCGGTGCTGGTACTGGTGAGATGTACTGCCGCAATGTTTCGGCGGGCTGTTTTCCATGTATTGATAGATGCTACATGGTAGTTCTGACGATTGAGTCTTGTGGAGAGAAAAGCGCATCAAGTCACGATCTCTTGAGAAATTAGCTACTAGTACCTATTCACCTACAGTAGTAGCCGGGTGACTAGCTCGCTGGGGTCGGGTGCCTTGGCTTTTGGATATGATGAATATTAATGAAAGGAGAACCTTAACAGCTACGACCCGGTGAAATGTTGGGTAGGTAGGTACTTTAGGTAGAATATTACGGAAAGCTAATAAATGCCGCACCCTCTTCTGCCAGTGCCCGTGGACACTCACACCAATATTCTTTTTCCTGCATCACCTGCAGTCCGTCTCGTACTGCAAGTCTCGTCGTCATCTGCTGCCGAGCATATCCTTTCTCTGCCCTCCGTCATCTTCTGCGTCTGATTCTGCTTCTGCGGCAAACTTTCTCTGCCCAGCCCAACCCAGCTAATAAGCCTCGCTCCATCGACTTCTCTCTCTCTCTCGCTTTGTAATCCCAAACTCTCAGCAATTTTCCGCCGGCGCACATATAACGCGACTTCTGGGGCTGTCTTCCTGGGAGTGCGTCTTGTCCATCACACGACGCCGTTTTGAACATCTCCCAACTTTTAGTCCTGGGTTCGCCCCAGCAATATACCTACGCCGTCACTCCCAGAACAGCTTCCATACCGAAGCCTGCGATAACCAGCCCCACATAGCGGCCCAAGGACATGTCTACACAACCAGATCCTCTGCCGAAACCTTTCCCTGCTCAAAAGCCGCAAGCGTCGTCGGCATCCTCGGCATCGCTCACCTCTCAAGATGGCAAACCACTTGCTTCCACTGCTCAAGGCAGTGCGATAACACTAGCTGAGCCAAACGCGAATGGCGAAGTACGTCGGCCAGCTCCAGCCAAGAAACCAACTATGACATCGAGGATAAGCGGAGTGTTTGGGCGTCGCCCAACTTCTGAAGCCGCTACTTCACGAGACGCTTCCAAGACCCAACTCGCCGACAAGCTGAAGGATATGAGCGTCACTGAGGGGCAGATACCTACACGCAACGGATCATCCGCCAGCAACTCTGCGCCTTCGCGACAGCCCTCTCTTGCTACCGGAGCGACTGGAAATGCTGCGGAATCAAAGATGAAAGCACCGTTGGCGGACAACCGGAAGCTCGACGACAATGGCCAACCTATGCGATTCTGGATGACTCCAGACGGCTTGCACGAACATCAGCTCAAAGTCACGAAACGAAACCAGAAGCTCAAGGATATGCTACGGAATTTCTTCGAGAAGAAAGAGAAGTCGCATGAAGGCGAAGCGCCTCTCACACTCATGGCCGACTGGGTTGCGCAGAAGCGAACAGAAGAGAAGGCTGTTCCGGAAGCAAGAGCAGGGCCGACATCTTCACAAACCCTTGTACAGAAATATGGCAAGTGCCAGGAAATTGTTGGGCATGGCGCTTTCGGCATCGTCCGTGTTGCACACAAGACAGATTCCAAGGATCCGAAGCGGGAACAGCTCTTCGCGGTGAAGGAATTCCGGCAGCGACCTGGCGAATCGGCCAAGAAGTATCAGAAGCGTCTCACTTCCGAGTTCTGTCTCTCGTCATCTATGCAACATCCTAACGTCATCCACACCCTGGATCTCCTTCAAGACGACAAGGGCGACTATTGTGAGGTCATGGAATACTGCGCCGGTGGAGACCTTTACACTCTGATCTTGGCTGCCGGAAACCTCGAGGTTCTTGAAGCCGACTGTTATTTCAAGCAGCTTATGCGTGGAGTTGAATACATGCACGAAATGGGTGTCGCTCATCGTGATCTAAAGCCGGAGAACTTGCTCCTTACGCAACACGGAGCCCTCAAGATCACTGATTTTGGAAACGGTGAATGTTTTCGCATGGCTTGGGAACGCGAAGCCCATATGACTGCTGGTCTTTGCGGCTCTGCTCCATATATCGCGCCAGAAGAGTACGTCGAGAAGGAGTTTGATCCTCGCGCTGTTGACGCCTGGGCTTGTGGTATTATCTACATGGCAATGCGAACAGGACGTCACCTTTGGCGAGTTGCCCAGAAAGATGAAGATGAGTTTTTCACTCGATATCTTGAAGACCGCAAAGAGGAAGCTGGTTTCAGACCCATTGAAGTCTTGCGAAGGGTGAGCTCTTTCATGCATCCGATGCCACATTCAGCAGCTAATGATTTCCAGCGACAATGTCGTAACGTCATATATTCTATTCTTGACCCGAATCCTGTGCGCCGCTTGACGGCCCACCAAATTCTCCAGTCCGAATGGATCAAGGAAGTGAAAGTGTGCAAAGCAGGGAACGAAGGCTTCTGACAGGAGTGGGCGGAGTGAGAATGCCCAGCATTTATTCCTCGCATTTCGGTCTTTGCTCTGCTTTGTTTTTCTTTGGTTTATGCTCCTTCCATACCTTTAAACCAAAGAACTCTCGCCGCCCTGCTGGGTCTTGACCGCTTCACGAGCTCCGCCCATCATCTACGGTACAATTCGGTTGCGTATACCACCTCGGCCTTCCCAATTTTCTTCATGGTGCTCTAATGCGCTTCACGAATTCCCTATTTCTGTCGCACACGACACAACAGCGGCTGCATATGCATTGTGGTTGCTCCCTCGTTTATCTACCTGCGTGGCGTTTGGTGTTCTTCTTGGCTGTAAGCTGCTTTCTCTCTTGGTTGGCATGATAGAGAGAAGATGTAGACGTGGATTGGACGGGGCTGGGTTGGGCTGGGCGGATAGCATTGAAGGACGGCTGGGGAAAGATGTTTGGCAGAGCAGACAGGCAGACAGTATCTTATGGCTTATCGAATGACCCCCCTTTGTTCTCGTGCTGGGATGGTCTGTTGCTGTCTGGAGTCTGATCGCCACTCCTTGCAACGCAGTGTCAGGTCGCTACGGCGTATTGCTGTAGGCGTAATCATCTATGACTGCTTCTAATCGTGGTTGTTCTCCATCCATGATAGCCGTATGCCAAGCTCCTACGTCCAAGCTGGTTTGACTAAAATACCAGAATGCGAGCAGCCTCTGTCCGATATTGTAGTAACTGGTGAATATTGCAGAAGGGAAAGTAAAATAGCGGCTCTCGGAAATGGAATGCAGCTATTTCAAGCACTATTCACCAAGAGTCTTG
This sequence comes from Venturia aucupariae, assembly GCA_003693225.1. Classification (NCBI taxonomy): domain Eukaryota; kingdom Fungi; phylum Ascomycota; class Dothideomycetes; order Venturiales; family Venturiaceae; genus Venturia; species Venturia aucupariae. Next base: position 84,508 of record QWZN01000084.1, read on the forward strand.
GGAGTGCCTTAGCAAATAAGCCATGAACGCGGTACCTAGTTGTGGGTAATAATTAGTATTTAATGAACTTTGGGCTCTGCCAAGATGCAGCTCTTTCACTGTGCTTGACACTGAAGCGTGCCATGCTGGAAACATTCCCGATACTTCAGTTGAGTTCCACTCGATCTCGATGAATTCAAGCGATATTCTTCTCTGCACTGAAATTACTACATGGAAGTTTGGCGATATCGATTGTGAGTTGAATGATTACTATTAATATATATATACAACTGCTATTCCCTACTAGGCTGGTGTAAGTATAATTTAGTAAGACTACTATATACTTGATCGTATACTGATGCCACGTGCTAGATGGAATCTGCAGTTGAACTTCAAGTCAGACTCGGACATGATTGATCCTGGTGTGGCGCATGGCATCGGCGGACAGCTGCGCCGGATAGCAACAGCATACTCGAGGTTTCAAAATCCGAATACAAGAACTGCAAACGAAGGGTCTTCTGATCATTTGCTGCGGAATGTGCATCTCGATTTAGACACTTGACCTCCGCAGTGAAAGGGAATTGTGACATGTGTCACCTTTGGCAATATTGGTGAAGCTCGAAAACTTGAACGTGTCGATATTTATATGAGCAACTTGAACCTCAAGAACACTCGTCGGCCATTCCTTGCTTCGCCCCCAAACCTGAAGATCACCAGACATCAGTGGCTCGCCAGTCGAGAATGACTCTAGCAAGCGATGCTCAAGATTGGCTCTTCGACTCTGCTTCTCCTTGTATGCTTGCTGGGTCCTACGGTAGCCCATAGCGAGTATGCCAACGCATCCCTCCCAACTACTTGCTCAATACCTTCATGCCCGGCCAGGACCATCAACTACATAACCCACAATCTGCCTCAGCAGTGTCTCCGGTCAAGTCGCTCCACCCTGCTCAGTCTCAATCCGAGCCCCACCGGTGGAGGTCCTCATACTGCTATCGGTGCAGAGACGACCTCCAATCATGGCTCGGCCTCCGAAGAAACACCACTGGTGATCCCAACTACCACTGCATATACAGAAGGACAGCCCACTCCTCCAACCCATGCCGAAGACGCTGAGACCGTTGCCCAGTCCACTTCTACACAACCAACTCCCTCAGCAGAATCCCCTACCCTCTCCACCGCGCCTGTACCTACAGACCTTGGACCTGACTCGCCTCTCGACAATTCAAAGTTCTTGTCTTTTGAAGAGTGGAAGAAGCAGAACCTAGCCAAGCTTGGACAATCACCAGACAATGTCGGACATGGTCGTGGCACAGCAAACGCTGAAGCGCGCAGGAGGCCCATCAACAATGCGCTGGACTCTTTAAGCGATGATGGAGAGATTCAGATAGACTTCACTGGGTTCGGTGGCGGCAGGACAGACGACACAGATTCAGGACGGATGGCATCTGGACCAAACTCGGAGCCGTCGGATACTCTCTCTGCCTCGGAAAGTCCAACGGCAATCGCAAAGCACAGAAGCAAGGATGCTGGAAAGACTTGTAAAGAGAGATTCAATTACGCTTCGTTCGATTGCGCGGCTACGATATTGAAGACAAATCCCAAGAGCAAGAGCTCTTCTCAAGTTCTCTCTGAGAACAAGGACAGCTATATGCTAAATGAATGCTCGCAAACCAACAAGTTCATGATCATTGAGCTGTGTGACGATATCCTCGTGGACACCATTGTCCTTGCCAATTACGAGTTCTTTAGCTCTATGTTTAGGACAGTCAGAGTCAGCGTCAGCGATCGCTATCCCGTCAAGGCTGACAAATGGAGAGAGTTAGGGACATACGAAGCAAGGAATACCCGTGAAATCCAGGCTTTCTTGGTTCAGAATCCTTTGATCTGGGCACGCTATCTGAGGATCGAGTTCCTAACCCACTATGGCAGCGAGTTCTACTGTCCAGTCAGTTTGGTCAGGGTTCACGGCACAACAATGATGGAGGAGGTTCGTCGCAGTCAGGAGGATGGCTCAAGAGCAGAGGATGAAGTCGACGACGACATCAGCGAACCGGAAGGGCAGCCGTCTATCCAGGATACACAGGTCGTTGAGCACGCCCCAATACCATCCATGTCCGTCACCACTTCAAAAGAGGCTGTGGACATTGGAGCAGCGAATGCGACTATACTGCCCCCAGAAATGAATACTTTGGCAGACAGCGGAACCGAGCAGGCAACCGCTGAGGAAACGCCCCTCGTGTCCACGGAAGTGAACAGTATGACCCAGACAGACTCGAGTGGGACAAGAGACATGACCACGAAAGGGGGGCCGCACAAGATATCTGCTTTACTTGGGTTGTCTGGCACATCGACCCAATCACAGGCGGCATCCAAGACCGATCTCGAGAAGCCTGCCTCCTCGCAAACATTTTCTGCCCCGGTGGAAGGTCCTGAGGTCGGCCCTGTCAAGCCAATCTCTTCTCCACCAGCAGCCTCCCATCCTCTACCTGTCAATAGCAAGTCTCCGGAACTTCCTAGCCAGTCTGCCGCGAAAGAAGACAGTAAATATACACGTCCCCCCGCAGAGAACTCAAAGCCCTCACCGCCAACTGCTAGTCAACCCCAGCCCGCGCAGCCAACCACTCAGGAAAGCTTCTTCAAAAGCACCAGTAAGCGCTTGGCGATGCTTGAAACCAATTCCTCTTTGAACATACAATACATTGAGGAACAGTCTCGCATTCTACGGGATGCATTCGTCCAGACCGAGAAGCATCAGTTGAGGAAGACGGAAAACTTCCTGTCACATTTGAACGCCACGGTGATGGTTGAACTTCAAGGATTCCGACAGCAGTACGACCAGCTCTGGCAGTCTACCGTCATCGAATTAGAGACCAACCGTGAGCAGTACCAGCAAGAAATGCTTGCCATCAGCTCACGTCTCACAATCATGGCGGATGAATTGGTTTTTCAGAAGCGCATGATCGTCGTACAATCTATCCTACTGCTGCTATGTCTAGGTCTCACTATTTTCGTGCGATCTGATAGCAGCTACATGGAGCTACCAATAATGCAGCAAATGATGAACAAGTCGCACCGCATCCTCAAGCTTTCGTTCGATAGTCCACTTGAAAGCCCTTCATCTCGCAGGACAAGCCCGTTACGCAATGATACCAGGAGGCTTGTCCGGATGTCGAGCGTGTCGAGTGAGGGATCTCTGAGATCTCCTTCGCCTGATCAGAGTGGCCATCCTGGCCTTCGATTTTCGCCACCAACGCCCAGCGACGCAGGGCGGAGCGAGCGAGACAAATCGCCATCTCTCAGCCCAGAAGAATTGCGCAGTGTTCGAGAGACACGGAGCGGGCCGGCCACGCCGAGTGGTACCAGAGAGAATCAACAAATCGCTTGGGATACACCGATCTCGGTGGCTGACGATTCACCCTTGTTGAACACACGACAAAGTGACTTACAGTCACAAGAAAGTCCGCCTAGCTCATTGCGGTACAGCGGCAGTTCAGACTCCGATGGGGACGTGAATGTCAAAAGGAGCACGACAGATGAGTCTGCGCGTCAAGATGAGTGCAGAAAAGTGCACAGGGCGGTTGCGAGCAGTCCGAACGGCATGAGCAGCACTGACGGCGACACAGCTGCCAAATTGATGTTTGTTGAGCTGAGTGATGGTAAATGAGATCAATGATACCTTCTGGCTGGAACACCTCAGGAACCTGTAGTAGGTAAGCAGGCGGCCTGGTGGGCAGGACGTCCCGCTTGGTTATTGGAGACACACACGCCGCTGTGGAACAGCTTGGCGAATTCGGTTGGGATCATCTGCCCAAGACCCGTGGACGACAAGTTACTTGCGGTGGACACTGATGCAAAGCACGGTGGGTCGCATGGTCAATGAATTGGAGCGCAAGAGAAACTCTGTACAGACAGGAGATAGGCGAGTGGTATAGCGCGTCATAAACTGTACCAAACGGTTGAGGGCATGACAGGCTGGTAGTGGTTGTGCCTGGCACCTGTAAGCGTTGGTTGTGTGTGTACAATCTCATTCGTCGAGGCTGCACGTGCAGTTACACACAATGTGGGTATTAATAGGCGGTACCAAGCGGGATTTGTGTTGGTTGAGCGTTTTGATCGAGTTCGCACAGAGATTTTGGCCAGTCAGCACTCGGTAGATCGGGCGATTTGCAGAAAGAGGGCAAAACAAGGCGGATTATGCGTGTACTTATGCGGCCTAGCCGGGAAGAAGACATGTGAAGACTTCGGTTTGAGTTACTCGATCAATTTTTTCTTTAATTTGCTCAGATCTTTTGACTTGATGCGTTGAGATGCAGAAGCTACAGCAGAAAGTAGCCGATTTTATTTTTTGGACGCTATGCACAAGGAGGGTACGAAAATTATGCATGGTGGAATGTGATGGATGTTTTTGTGGCCAGAACCCGACCGGGCTGTCTCGACTACTGCGAAAGAGAATAGCTTTGAAAGCTTTGGAAGATGATGTTGATGAACTCGTCGTAAATTTGGCTGTCGAGTCGAATTAGCACAATTGATTCAACCGCGTGCTGTGGGCGATTGAGACAAGGCTAATAGGAGTTTCCAAACCGCCAAAAGAAAGGCCAGAAGATGGGAGCTACTATTAAGAAAAGCGGATCGATCGGAATGACCATCAATTCAAGCGTTTCTAAACGCTCTTTCCAAAAACCGAAGTCATGAAGACATGAACAAAGAAGCTCTCATATCTATGTACACGGCGAATCGAGAAACAGAAGTTAGACTGGGATGATGTGCAGGATGCATGAAGTGTCCGTCCGGAGGTATGATCGGCTGCCTCGCCTCTCCCTCTCTCTCTTCCTTTTTTTTTTTTTTGCTTGCTAGCACGACAGCCTGCACGCTCTCTGCTTGGATGCATCCTTTGCTGCAACCGGCTCGATCGAGAGCGAAGAGATGCAGGATGGACCGAAGGGCTGGCTGGAGACACCAACAGAATCGCCAGAACAGGATAGGAACAGGCAGCGGAGTTGCGTACAGGCGGGCTCCTCAGCTCAGGCAGCATGAACGAACGGTGATTAGGGGCTGGGAATGGGGATGGGTTGGTATTCTGATCCTTGGTCACGATGATTCAATTGTGCATTTTTGCCGTGGGCTGTGGCTGGGTCGGTGCCCTGTCTGCTCCTGTCCTATTCTGTCCTGTGCTGGGCCTGGGTATGAAATGGTACCTGGTATGGAGAATGTGGAGGACGGGAGAAGTAGTTGAGTGTTTTGTGCAGGTTCGAGACAGGAGGGAGGGGAGATGATGGGGAATAGCGTGTGTAGCGATTCAGTCCTGATCCTGATCCTTTGCTCAAATTGCGAGTGGTGGCGGAGATGAGAGATGATGCACATTTCCCGAGCTGCTAGTAGCTGCTGGGCTGGGCGCTGTTGTGGGAATTTTTGATGTCACGGGCAGTCTGGTCACCTGGCGCCGAAGTGGATCGCATGGTTGAAACCGTTCAGCTGGGTTTGGAGACATGGTGCAGAATACTACAGAGTGCAGAGTGCAGACAGATGGACGAGGTTGAGCATCACGATGGATACGTGCTGCAATTGGAAAGGTGTCATGGCTATAATACTTGGTGGTAACAACGGAGGATACTTATTATCCTTATAACCAACTAACTTCCAAGACCTAAAGGTATCCAACTGGGCATCGCTGCCAGTGAGGCACATGACTGCAGTCGAAGCATGATGCCAGTGCCAGTGCCAGCATCAACAACTGAACCACAATTGAAATAGATACAAAGCATTCATTCCCTCTTTCCCTCCCCTTCCCCTTCCCCTTCCTCGCTTTGCTTCACGTCGTCGCATCCTCTTGCCACAGCCGCAATACAAACCCGATAACATTACAATTACACCCAACTGAACCCCAACCACTGGCACCGACTGCTCTGATCCAGCCCAAGGCAAAGCCAAAGCCACCCCTGGCCGTCAGAAGATCCCCTCTCGATAGACCAATCAGCCGGGCCCAAAGTCCAACAGAAATCGCCGCCTGCACAGGCTCAACCTTACACGCACAAACCTCGTCAGCTTCGCCCGCGACTCGCTCCAACAAAAGACTGCTAAAGTCGAGATTGAGGTCGACGTCGACACAGCAGCTCCAGTCCATCGCCAGTTGCCCTGCTAGGTGCTACCTAGGGTGTTTCTTCTGCTGTGACGGTCACGGTGTCCGTCATCTGTCGACAACTATATCGGTTAGTCGAGTCTCCACCCTTTCAAGCGTCTACTGTAATATCCCCGCTCGCTCGTGATCAAAGGGCACTGCTGCCACTGCCACTGCTGCATCATCCTCCCTCCTCTCTCCCCTACCCAAACCCAAAGAAGCCCATCCTCGAGGAGCCCGTCCCCGTCCTCGTCCTCGTCATCTTCCCGCTGTTTCCACACAGACTCACTCTATTCTCAACACCCCGCCATCACCAGCACCACCACCAACCTCATACCACCACCACTCCCCAAAACACAGGATCCCCTTTGGAGCACAGCACCACCCTCTGTCCCGTACTGCGTTGCTTGCAGCTGCCATTTCCTCTTCATTCGAACTAGTCACTAACGCCCGCGTGTGTGGCGCAATCAGTCAAAGGAACCTTGACCTTCAGACGACCAGAAACACTCGGGCCCGCTCCGTGCACCCACTTCCATCTCTCACCACCACCACCACCACCACAACCACCGCCGCTCTCCAACAACCCTCACCAACCCTCCCACCTCACCAACTTCTCATCATTCTGCCGCCTCACCTCTCGCCGCACCCCGCTTCAATCTGCCTACCCTGGACCACCCGTCGCCCTCGGTAGCCGCTTTTGCTATTACACCCCGTTCAGCACACCAGGTGCTCAACATCAGCCCGCCGTACTCGCGATAGCAATTCCGTGGACTGAGGTCCTCGCACCCAATTTCGAGCACCGTTATGTCGCAGAATAGGCCGACTGCATTCCAAAGTTTACGAATGGGCGGTGAGTCGCATCACACGCTCGCTGCACGTGCATTGTTTGCTGACATCCTCACAGAAGTCATCCGCGAGAAGGTCCAAGATGGCCTGACTGGTGAGACCAGAGAGCTTGCCTACACGCAATGCAAGATTGTTGGCAATGGGTCTTTCGGCGTCGTTTTCCACACCAAGCTGTCGCCAAGCGGTGAAGACGCGGCGATCAAGCGAGTACTCCAGGACAAGCGTTTCAAGGTGCGTTCTCAGCCTCTCAACCACGCGAGGCACACACTGACTACTGGCAGAACCGAGAACTCCAAATCATGCGCATCGTTAGACATCCAAACATTGTCGAGCTCAAGGCTTTCTATTACAGCAACGGCGAGCGGGTGCGTACCTCTGTAGGACAATTTTGGGCTTCTCATGGACGAGGCTAACCTGCTGGTTGTAGAAAGATGAGGTTTACCTCAACCTCATTCTCGAATTTGTCCCGGAGACTGTTTACCGCGCCTCCCGCTACTTCAACAAAATGAAGACTGTCATGCCGATCCTCGAGGTCAAGCTTTTCATCTATCAACTCTTCCGATCCCTCGCGTACATCCATTCCCAAGGCATCTGCCACCGAGATATCAAGCCACAAAACTTGCTTTTGGATCCTGCAACGGGCGTACTCAAGCTTTGCGATTTCGGCAGCGCCAAGATCCTAGTTGAGAATGAGCCAAACGTGTCTTACATCTGTTCCCGGTACTACCGAGCTCCTGAGCTCATCTTTGGCGCGACGAATTACACAACCAAGATTGGTATGTCCACGTGGCTCTAGGCGCGCTAGGCCGCACCCGCTGACTGTTGATTTCAGATGTATGGTCTACTGGATGTGTCATGGCCGAGCTCATGTTGGGTCAACCTCTGTTCCCTGGCGAGTCTGGAATCGATCAGTTGGTCGAGATCATCAAGGTCTTGGGAACCCCTACGAGGGACCAAATTCGTACCATGAACCCGAATTACATGGAGCACAAGTTCCCGCAAATCAAGCCTCATCCATTTAGCAAGGTAACTAATTTCCCTCTCTCAGGAAGCGCTACACTGGCAGGTGGAAGGACATTGTACAAGATTTTAACATTCCAAAGGTTTTCCGCAAAGCAGACGCGAACGCCATCGATCTCATCTCGAAGCTCCTCGAGTACACGCCTACGCAGCGCTTGTCGGCAATCGAGGCAATGGTTCATCCATTCTTCGATGAGTTGAGGGATCCCAGTACTCGTCTACCTGACTCGCGTCACCAAAATGGAGGACCACGAGACCTACCTCCTTTGTTCGACTTTTCGCTTCATGGTAAGAATCTCGATTAAGATTTCGAGGGTGATTGGTCTAATACTTAACAGAGCTCTCTATCCGCCCTGATCTCAATCAACAACTCGTACCTCAACACATTAAGGCAGGCCTTCGCGCTAAAGGAATCGACATTGACTCGCCCAGTTTCCGTCCTATGAACAAAGAGGACATGCAAGCTCGCCTCGATTAAGAGGTTTGAGTTTACACATCCATCCCTGGCAGCGTTTTGACCACACTCGAGGCGTTTGCACCCGTTCGTATGACATACATTACCATTGGCGCAATCTGGGAGAGCTTTCGAACATCGATATCGTCACGCACCCACCCTATCCAGGAACGACCTTGATGAAAGCATTTTCTTATTACTGCCTGGATGGGCTGGGAATGCTGGCTCTCGCTGATTCTCCACTACGGCTTCGTAGATGTGTGCTACTCGGCTATTTTCTTTTTGGTGTATTGCGCGATGATCCCACGAAAAGAAGTCGTCTGTCCGCCAAAATTGCAAGAAGGGAAGAAATGACATCTTGCTCGAGGGGATGGCTTTGCAGCATGATTGGGTGTTCTTTCACATTTGGATCCGCATACCTCGTCCGCGGGTCGGTTGCCATTGTTTCTGCTGGCGGAGTTTCAGCAGGTCATCACTTCATTTCTTCATGTCACAGGGCGGTTCTGTAGAGAGCTCTTTTCTCACGAGTCTGACTATATCCAGTCTGGCAGAATACCGGTGTTCATTTTTTTTTCAATTCATGGGATGTTTAGATTTCTGTTCAAGGCCTGGGTGTTCACATTGCGTTTCTTCAACTCTCCTTGAACGACAACAAGAACAAACACGACCTTGCTGCCTGCTCTGCTACCAGGGTATCGACAATCACCTCTTCCTCTCAACAAACAGAATCATTTCACTTCATCTTCACAAAAGACATGGGTCGGCTGGGTATACTTTTCCTCACATATGAATGAGCGGCGGTCTCAAGATTGATATGAACTGGATGAAGTGGGCGTGGTTGGCATAGAATGGGGTTGATCATAAGTTTATTGATTGGCAGCATACGTATGGTATGGAAGGATGGAAGGGGGTGGGATATAACTGATTTGTTTCCCTCAATGGCCTGACCGAGGACGAACGAATCAAGACTGGATAGCCGCCTATCCATATATGGTAGCTTCGGATGCAATTACAACTTTCCCTCTCATGTCTATTTGTTGGGCTGTGCTACTGATACTTTGGCTCCTGCTCCTTACAAGGTCACCTTGTTAGCGTATTTAGAAGTCATAGTGCTATTGTCATTTCCTTCAAGCCTCTTAACTCAGATCCCTTCCATCACCCAATGACGACCGTTGAATACATCTGGCCCGAGATCGATAGCGATTTATTTCTGGCATATCTTGGCAAGTATATCGCCAAAAATTCGTCAATCATGATCCTAGTTTTAAACCAAGATGGCGATTCGATATCTAGGGAACAACGAAGGATACCAAACAACTAGCCTCGATCCAATGCTAACGAAGGGGTTTTGACTGCTCCACCAGCAAAGTCACTGAAAACTGAACCCTTTCTCTACCCTCTATCCTAGTGCAGAGGGTTCATTTTTCGTTCTTACAGCAGCAGATGTACACATAGCTCGTTATCACCGCAGCCAATGTATCTACATCATCAACCATCACCCGGACCTCGAGACCGACCCTAATCTCAGCCTCGTTTACCCAGCCGTCACTCAAGGTCATCTTCAACCTCCACTGTTAGACTAAGTTACACAAAGACCAGATCTACACCACTTCACACTAGTTTGACGACATAGAACTCCATCTATAACTTCTTTCCTTTCTCTTTTCTCTACTCACTTACAATCTTTCATTCACCATCCCACCATTATGGCTTCAACCTCTGTTGAGCCAATGATGGTAGACGTGGCGCCTGCTTCTCTTGCGAATGCAAGGATCCTTGATGAGATTATGAATGATGGCGACGAAGAAGCTATGCGGCAACTCGATATTGACATTCATGAGGAGGTATGTTTGATGTTTCTACATTTTTGTTTTGTTGTTGCTAAATTCCTCTCCAAGGTTGCCAAGGCCCCTACACAGCCACGTGCATACCTCCAGCCACGATCACGTCGGGGTCGAAACACGGAGGTCGCTGCAAACAACGCTGCACCGTCCATCTATCCAGATTATTACAAGGGACCCGTGAGTTTACATCTTCAAAATCAGAGTGTTTGTTGCCCCGAAGCTTATACTATACTTTCAGGGACCTACTAAAGAGCTCGAAGTTGACCACCTGGAAAAGATCATGGCCGACGTTGGATTGGATCGCTCTCCTCCTCCTCGCAATGAGCGCAACCATGAGAGAAGACATCAGGGCAACAATAATCGCAAGAGACGCTATAGAGGTGGGAATACTTGGAACAATGGAATGCATTGGATGAATGCTAATTGCGAACAGAGGATGATGATCTCGACCACCGACCCCAGAGGGTGCAACGTCCTCGCTACGAAGAACCAATTGCCTCACGATTGCGCCGGGAGCTGATGGTCATAGGAGAAGCTGTGAGTGTGAACATAGACTTGAAATGTTGGGACAAATTGCTGACCGTCTGGATAGCCTGTTCGTACACCACAGGATGAGGCTGCTGGCCTAGGAAGAGACATTGCGCACAACTTTGACGATGACCAAATCCGCGGACCTTTCCTGGACAACTTTGTGCAGCTGTACGTACTCTCTCCCTCCCTCTCTCCCTCCCATGCAACATGCGCCCTTGCAGAGCGCGATTCGGGTTCAAGGTGGTTGTGATTTACAGGCGACGTTTATCGTTCGACCTTGTAGAGACACGTCAACATCCTAGAACGAGCGCTGGTTAACAGTTTTGGAATCCGAGCAATGCTAATCGGTTTAATCCTAGACTCGTGGAACAACCACTTAAAATCCCATTCGTCGCAGCCGTCGTCCTCTACGCTCATGACCTCAACGCAGAAGCCTCCAAGGGAATTATTGAGAAGGTCGGGAAGCATACACAGACAGCGCTGCTGGAAGGAAAATGGCGCGAATTTAAGCTCTTCTTGCGCTTCTTCGCTTTCCTGCAACCGATTATGGACAACGATGGTGTCTTCCCAGTCCTCGACCAGCTCTTTGGATGGGCTGCAGATCTCCAAGCTGCTTCGCAAGAGGATGCTGTCGGTCTGGAAATCGTCAAGATCATCCTTCTCACCATACCATATTCTCTGGCCGTATCTGCATCTGGAATGGAACAGAAGGTGACCGAGCTTCTCGAGCAGACTGAAATCATCGCGTCGGCGCGCCATCCACTCGAGACACTCGTCGATCCTTTCCCTGGAGAGAGTGAGGAAAAACCATTTGGATTTCAGAGCTTCATTGAACTTCTACAATCTCAGCTTCGACGCGAGGAGACCAACGGTTGGAAATTGAGCTGCATTCCCAGAATCTACAAGCCTGTGAAGGTGGAGACTGCTGAGGGCGAAGAGGAAAAGCCCGAGAAACCAAAGCACGCATTGCCCGCATTAACGATCCCGGCTCCTGTAAATTTCGCGCGTCTGCCCTTGTTCCCGGAAACTTACTTCTCCATCTATGCAGATCAAGAGACAGAGGTAAGGTACAGCATGTTTGGTGCCGGCGAGGGCACGACTAATGGGCTACAGTCCGTTCCTTCGACTGCGGACGTTGCTTCTTCCTTGATTCGTGATGTCCTCGTTGACACCATCAATGTTTTAGACTTTAACCGCATCGCAACTGCAAGTTTCCTGATCCAGATGGATATCTTCTGGGCGCCAGGCACCTTTGCTACTCGAGGTATCTCTTTCGAGCAACTCAAGAATTTCCCGGCCGATCGCTCGACATGGAAGCCTGAAGATGTTGTGCTTGATGCCATTTTCTCGCAGATGCTTCTCCTGCCGACTGCATCGCACAAGCTCGTCTATTATCATTCGCTGATTACCGAGGCTTGCAAAATTGCTCCCAGTCATATTGCGCCTACTCTTGGTCGCGGTATTCGTTTCTTGTTCAGACATCTAGATGTCATGGATATGGAATTGACGTACCGCTACTTGGATTGGTTTGCGCATCATTTGAGCAACTTCGAGTTCAGATGGAAATGGACTGAGTGGTAAATGAGATCATTCCTGGGGAGGATCATATGCTAATACGCGCTAGGATCGAGGACGTGAAGAAATCCGAGTTGACTCCCAAGAAGGCTTTCATTATTGCTGCACTTGACAAGGAGATTCGACTCAGTTTTGCGAAGCGTATCCGTGAGACTCTTCCACAAGAATACCATCACATTATCACTGAGGGCAAGTTCAAAGATGTGCCAGACTACAAGTATAATTCGGATCGTATGTATTGCAAATTTGACATCACGTAGCAATGCTAATGCACGTCAAGAAACTCCATATTCTTCCCAAGGTCGCGAGATTCTTGCACTACTCAAGAAAAAGGCGCCCGAAACTGAGATTCAACCACTCATCGACGCCATCAATGAGCAGGCTGCCGAGCACGGCGTTAGCGACCCTCTTGTCGCCTCCACCGACGCCTACATGACAGCTGTGTGCTTTATCGGATCCAAGTCACTCTCGCACGTTCTCTCCTGCATCGAACGCTGCAAAGAGCGACTCCTTAACATCGGTCCCCAATCTGAGGGCGCTCGTCGCCAAATTGTGAAGAGCGTGGTCGAATACTGGAAAGATCAGCCAGGTACCGCCGTCAACATTGTTGACAAACTTCTCAACTACACCATCGTCACACCTGAATCAGTGATTCTCTGGGCTCTTAGCAGCGAGTCATTGGGCAATGGCAGTGCACTAGCTGAAGGCTGGCGATATGAGATGATCGCCGTGACCATCGGCAAAGTTACGAATCGTGTTCGTCAGATCGTACAAGCACGTGTTCAAGCTGTCGCTGGTGGCCTTCCGGATGATCAGATCAGGATGCTCGAAGACACATTGGAGAAGGAACGTCACGCTATGCGCCAACTTTTCGCCAACATTGAAGACTCCGTTGGCGGCATTGCTCAAGGTGCCAGCGATTCATTTATTGAAGCAGAGGGATCTATTGGATTCGGAGAGGAAGAGGCTAAGCTTGTCAAAACGTGGGGTGAGCGATGGGGACGTGTATTCCGTCGGAAGCTTGCTGTCGAGGAGGCCGTTATTGGTGAAGCAGCTGTCGAGGCACAGCTGGTTGGCGCGCGTGAGGCGCATGAGCGGGCGGTAGAGGCGGCTCGTATTGCCGCCCAAGAAGCCGAAGCTGCGAGGCTGGAGGCGGAGAAGGTAGCCGCCGAGAAGGCTGCCGCCGAGGAGGCCAATGGCAACGGAACTGTTCCTGAGGTAAACATGGATGAAGACATCATCGAATAGCCTGGGGCGGAAGGGCGATTGTTAGCGGAGGGTCTTGCGAATGAGGTATTCGGCTGCTGGGATTTGACTAGAGGGTCTATACCTACGCTGGTGCGATCACACATTTCCTCATATGCGTTTCACCACTATGCGGCCAAAATATTTGTCAAGAGGTATTTTGGATTCCATGTTGCATGGGAAGGCGTAGACTGCTTGACTCGTTTCTTCAGAGGCTTGGGGTCGGGAAAAAGCTAGGTAGCGATCGGACCAGGGTAGCGAATTTGATTTGTATTATCACTAGTAGGTAAGATGGTAAGGGGACAGAGGAGACAGGAGTTGATCATGTATGTAGAGTAGTAAGTCCACGGCTATCTGACTGATTTCCTCCTGAGCATGATGCTGGCAGTAATGATTGCAGTACAGTAGGCCCGCCACCCATTTAGCAGAGCGCTCTCACTGGCTGTATACGTTCCGGGGCTTTTCACGTCGCTCGAAGGGAAATTTCTCAAATTGAAAGGGCTGATAGCGAGGTGAGGCGGACCATTGCCACAGGAGTGGGTCGCGTTCTCCAGTCTGAAATGGGCGGGTACCAGTATACAAAGTCTTTGGTGGAGCGTAGTCGGGGTGGCATCGGCCCAGTTGATACCTATTCAGGCGTGACGATACCACTTCGGGAAAGTCCCTAGTTCATTTCACATCTTCCCGCATCGGTGCATAGTGCAGAAGCATACTCTCCCATGGCGCTGGAATTGCCAACAGCTTCACTTGGTGGTTGGTGTGTGGTAAGGTCAAAAATATGTGGGAGGGGAGGAAGTAGGTATGTATATCAGGGTACTTGTACCTGAGCCCTGAAGCGGAGATTTTATCTCCATCGCAAGCAAGTCCAAGACTGATTTTGCTGACATTTCTCACGTCTCTTGTTTAGATCAATCCAGTATGTTGTCGGTTCCTGTACAACACGTCGCGCTGGCGCGTCATCACGATACTCACGATGCTTTTGCATCACGAAACTTCCACGGACGTGTTCTTCGCGATGGCGAAAAATTGAAATGGCTGTGCGAGGAGGACAAAAACACCAAAACGGTTGTGTCAGCCCCCGGGTCATCAACACCAATCTCGCTTCTGTCGGTTGTAACAGCGTTCCTCGCAAATCGTCCTACCTCTTTTGACAGCTCATGGCCCTATCATCGCATCCGCTCTCGACTGCCAGAAAAACCCCAAATTGGCCTTTGCTATATCGCTCTCGAGGTCATGACGACTCCACCAATCCCTTCAATCTCCATGACGAACCTCCCGCAAGCAGGTAATGGACCGAACAGCCCTCTACCTCAGCTTCCCACTTCGTTCAAACGGGCCAAGAAACTGGCGCGAGCTGAACAGCGGCAAATCAGCCCAAGCGCGTTGGCACAAGTCAAAAGTCGAACTCCGGGTACCCCAAGCCCTCTTCATTCGAATAGGCCTGTCTCCGAGCAGAACGCGCTGGATGGGGCTCAAGCCACCATCAGTCCAACTACCCGTCTGGCAAACGATTATGACCCAAGAACTCCGAAACAATTTGCCGCCGTCCAATTTTCGAAGGGGGACAAGAGATCGGATGTGGAGGGAGATGCTCCGATCCGCGGCTTTTCGTTGCAAGAATTTCTGCAGGAGGATAAGCTGAAGGAGAATGATGAGCTTATAGACACCATACTGGAGAAGGTATCGAGCCCTAATATCGACAGTCCCTTCTCTCCTTCATCAGTTCAGAATGGCTCGTCAGTCAAGTCCAAGTGGGCACGTGGGGAGAAAATCAAGAGGCGACTGATATCCTTTGGCCAGTCCAAAGATGTAGAGCTGAGACCTAAGCGGAAGTTCGGCCCTAACGCCATTGCAAAAATAACGCCTACGAACGAAGCCAGTCCCTTCCTTCGCGCCAACTCCGATACTCATTTCTCCGCTACCGGATTGTTTGCAGACAAGCAGGCGCACACCATTGGTGGTCTTGACCGCCCAAGCGAGCGAGACCTCTCAGTGTTTGATGTCCTTGAGCTTGATTTAATTCCGAGACCAGACTCCCCCACTCTAGGATACGCGACCGTCAAAGGAGTTCAAGGTGACGGAGGGAAGCCTGGACAGCAAGAAGAAGATGATGTCTTCAAAATTCGAGACACCAGTTTCAGCACTCAGCGAGCGCAAAAGGGCAAGCCTTTGTCATACAAATCGCCGGCACCACTTTGCTTGCCGCAAAAGCACAATTCCAACGCATCACCCAGCATACCCAATCCACTGCTGGTCAGAGATGATAGAGATGACTTCTTGGCTTCTACTGTGGCAGCACTGCACTCGGTCTCAACCACGAGCCCGACACGATCGAAATCTACTCTCTCGGACTCGACGACGATCCCTCGTCGCTGTGTCAGCACACCTTTGAGCCTTCAGCGTGCGACGTCCACTGCCTCGAAGTTGACTCAGCGCTTCAGCGATGCTCCCTCAGCTGTACCACTTCTTGATCACTCCAATCGTAACTCGATCGCCAGCACCGTTGTGACCAAGCGTCGCTCGCTCAATAGTATCATCGAATCGAAACACAATTCGCTTGAGAGTATCCTCGAGCCGAAATGGCAATCCGAGTTGAGCGGTACTGACGCAGGCAAGCGATTGTCCAATTCAAGAGTTGAGGAGTTGAAGCACGACCCAGCCGAGAAACCTGGGGAAGCACTCCAGGATCTGCTCATTCCAAGCATTGTGGGGAGGCGTCTTTCCGCGGCGAGCACGGAAACAACAGCATCGAATGTCTCGAGTCTCGGTCGTCATTTCACAGTCAAGAGGATTAGGAAATGGACGCCATTTTCATCCTCACTTTCACCCCATAGTCCGCTTACTCCCAGTAATTCCAGAGCCACCTTGCCTCGCAGCAGAGTTATCACTCCCAAAAGCCCCCTTGTTCTGGCTAAGCTTCATGGCTGCGGCCATGAAGCACATGAGGCTCACAAACAAAGCGTTGCGGAACAAGTGCCGATTGCGACGCCAAAGATCCTGCAATCGAAGTTTGACAGCCTGGAATTTGATAGAAATGTTGTCCTAATAGTAGAAAAAAGGCCCACAAGTCTGACCGAGGAAGAGAAGCAACGTGAAGGAGAGGAGGCGTTGGCAGCAATCTCAGGATGGAATGAGCTTATGGGAGTGGATTGGGGTGAGACTGACAGGGAGAAGAGAATCAAATGCGATGATGTTCGCAAAGCACTTCAACCGACAATGACGATGATGCCGACGAATCCGTGCCCGTCAGCCTGCACGGTCGAATCCCCTCCAGTCACAGAGCTCATGCCGAATACTGTCGAAGAACAGGACACCACGGACACAGCCCGAACGTTGATTACCGAGACTGAGATGTCCTCATTCGAACTTTCCAGGAGAACGAGCAAAGCTACATCAAGAAGCGAAACTCCAACGTCTCCATCCTTCAATTCCGTAATTCGAAGCACGACAGCTCAGACATCTTGGTACGACGCTCCAACGTCTCCTCCCATTGGAATGTCAAGATCGACAAGCTCGTCTGACTTTCCACTACTCTCACCGGCTGGTAGCTTCCATGTACCTCATAGGCCTGCTGGATACTCTTTCTCTTCTCACGCTACGTCCCCACGACCAAGTAACGCCACTGCTTCAGTTTCAAATCCATTCGGATCTCTCGTTCACTGGGACCGTCCAACCGAGACGGCAGAAGAGAAGAAGAAACGCAAATTGTTGGATTTCAAGCAGAAATTGCGAAATGAGGTACTCGAGAAACAAGGAGCCTTCCTTGTGCCAGAATTGCTGCAGCTCAATGGGAAGTTTAGAGGCATGGAACGTTACATAGCACATGATGTGGTCCAGCGAGACTTGCGCAACGCCTACGAGGAGTGCGACAAGGCTCTAGTCTCTGCGGAACAGGTGGCCCGTGACTATTTCGATCTTTGGCATCCAGAGTGCTCTGGCGAACTTGCGCTTGATGCGCCGCCGGCCTTTCAGCCCTATCTCTCCAGTGAACCTCCAATTGACTGTATTGAGAACGAGGTTTCGATGATGGATGAGCGCGCAAGGAAATGTGCTGATTTGGCACTGGTTGGGGAGGAAGGCATCATGAATTTTCGACTCGTCTGGACGCTGCAGTTTATTGATCGCTGTGAGCGGAATGGTTGGTGAGAGGGTGAAATAAAGAGATGAAATGATGTGATGAATGTACGATTATTGGATGACGAAACATGAGCATATTCGGGACATTCGCACTGGCACTGGCATTGGCGGATACGTGCGAAAGAGATCAATGCAGGGTAGGATTACATATCGGAACAGCCGTCGGTCGGGTCTTCCATTCCGTCCTTTCCATTTGCGATGGCGGAAACGACGACCTCATATCGGCCCGCATGATCACACGATTGCTATGCAAATTGTGTTGATCAGGTAGGTACGACAGTAGACAGCAACTCAAATTTAGTAATTAAGACCCCACCCCTCGTGATCAAAGTCTGTGACCTCGCCCGATGCATTCCGACCTCTCACTGGCTGTACGCCCTTTCCCCTTCTTCATTCGCATCCGGCTTGTCGGCATTCAATGAGTAGTAAAATTCAGATCTACCAGGCATTTGTCGCTCACGTAACTGATGCTTTCGCAATGTCCTTGATACAAGGGTGTAGCGTCAAACGATGGGGACGCTTCAAGCACGAATGTTGTTTCGAGGTACCTTCAACCTCTGGTGAAAGAGCCACAGAGGATGCTCTTTTTTGTCATTTGTACACGGTACCTACTGGGTAGAGTGGTCATACGTACAAGCGAGTAATATATTCCCCGCATATCAATGCGGGTCAAGGTTTGCTCGGACCATTTTTCTTTGGTCATGCTTAAAACCGGAGGATAGTGGGGACCTGAAGAACACCGCTGACTTTCAAGTTGGTGAAGGGAACGAAGACCAGAGCTCAGAATTCTTCCTGGCCGGTGCTATCACGAGAGCTAAAAACAGTCGAAGTAGGTTTGGTCATTGTCGGAATGAGGATGAGACGCTTTAAACTGGAGGGGAAAATGGTAAATAGAGGATAGTCTTCGGTTTCAATTGCGCAAACGTGAGATGGTACAACAGACTTTATCCGTGAAAGAAAAAACTATCCTTTTGTTTCCTAAAAAATCGGTTCCTTCTTTCCTCTGAACCAATCGAGAAGGACATTTTGACCCAACACAACACAGCATCTCGCCCAAACGAAGAAACAAGAAACACATCATCTAAACCTCTACTCTTCCAGCTCCAACTCGAACAGTATCCGCCTCTTCACCACCTTAAACCAAAGCCATCGTCCCTTGATCCATGAAGCATGAAATCAAGTGCCCAACAGAAGACAACTCAACCCCACCGAGTCGTCTAAGAGAAAGCGGTAATACCCTTTCCAATGGAATCACCAACTTGCTTGCTAGCAGCAGCAGCAATGGACTGCACGGCTGCCGGCACCTTGCCAGTGATAGCCTTGACGAAGTTCTCCGAGCTGACCTTCTGCGCGTTCAAAGAATCGAGGGTAGTCTTCTGCTGCTTAGCAGCAACAATGACATCCTTCTTTCCAATCAAATCGGTAATCACCGTGGTCGTCAAGCTAGTCAGCTTCGTCGACGCGCTCTGAACAGTGAGAGCTTCGGTGAGGGAGACGGGGCCGGAAGCACCGATCTTGGTGGCTCCGTCGTCGAGAGCGGCTTTCACGGCGTTGGATTTGTCGACGACTTCTTTTGTTGCGGCTTCTCCCGAAGTTGGAGTGAGGGCTTTGATGGAGGTGTCGAGGCTGTTGAGGGCTCCTTCAACGGCGGTGAAGGCGGCGGTGATGGTGGCGAGATCTTGAGCTGCGCCTACGGCATCAACTACGGCTTGGATGGGTGAGGCGATGGCGGTGCCAGCAAGGGCAAGAGCGATGATTTGCTTGAATTGCATTTTGTGCTAGAAAATATCAGTAAGAAGTCTCGAGACACTCAAAGACGTGGTTGGTAGATCTTACGCGAGTGATTGGTAGGTATTGGAAATACTTGATGCCGGCTTCTTTGAGTAGTAATGGTAGTAGTGGTAGTAGAGATGGGAGGAGTAGTGATTGTCAGTTGATGCGACAGGAACTAGAAGCGGTGGATGAATGATAGCTATCAAAGTGACCATCCCCAGATCTTCTTATACACAATTTCTCACGAGGACATCAATGCGCTCCATGTGGAATCGGGGGCTCTCACATGTGCTTGCTCCCAGAGAACAGCCATGATAATACTAATTGCCAATCGTGAGGAATCGCCCGGGCCCGCCATGGTGAGTGCGAGCCCAACGTAGAATCTGCAGATTAATTGGATGGAAGCAAAGCACCTCAGTCGAGTCGCATGCCAAGGTGTATAGATGAGATTGAGCTGGGTTGAGCTAGATGCGTACTGCACGGTCTGCTAACGCTATTGTGCTCTGTTTCATGTCAGATTGAAAGTAGCAGTTCCAGGCAAGTGCCTCAATAATACACAGTAATCATACCAATTGTAGGCTGGGTATGGCGTAACCTCAGCCTCACAACATCACCTGGGAGATGACGTTGATGGTCTACAGCGCGTATAGGTAGACTTGGACAGCGAGATAGCGATGGAGCCAAGGGCCTATTTCATCCAGTGAACAACAACTCGCGGTCAATCAAGCACACTTCTCTTGTAATAAGTAGTATTCATCTCCCCCGATCCAGGAACTATCTCCAGACGAGTACGTACAAGTACATGCCTACAGTCAAAAGAACGAGAAGTCAGGAGCCATGAGGTTCGATTGGCACGAGCAAGCCAATGCAGCGTCCATCACATGACGCCCTCAACAAACAAGAAACGTAGTACCGAACCTTTGTTGATTCTGAATACTACTACTACTGAGTGCCCTGCATCAAGATCTAAAAACAGTATTTCCGCGTAAGAGACGATCACGTTAGCCCCGCCGCGTGGCTCTGTACCAGCAGCGGCTAGAAAATTCCCCAATCGTTTCACGTTTCAGATCGAGCTTGCTTTGATTGCTCCCATGTCAAACAGTGGACCCAGGCACTCTATTCCCCTGCACGGCAATCCCTGAACAAGGCACGTTGTGGGGTTGGTGCATGGCAATCGTGGGGTCTTCGTGCGAAAAGAAGACCCGGCTCGCGACGATCATGAGCTATGAGGATACTGTGCTACTCGACTTCCCCTGGGAGGCATGTTTGCAATGAATCTCCAGCCGGCTCGGGCGGCGAAACGTGCCCTTTACCTTCGCTACACTGTCTCTATAGGCGACGGAAGCTGCAGGTAAATCTGCGGCTACTCCGGTAGCGACCCGAGCACCACAGTCGGCTGATTCTCTGATTCTGATGAACAAAACTTGTATAAGCCGATCGATTATGGCCGTAGGTCCTGTACATAGTAGTACATATTGTGGCGTGTCGCCAAAATACACAGTAAATGTCTAGCGGCTGATTTCCCGCAAGGATTTTCGTGCTGTACCACAGTAGAACATGGATTGGACTGGGGTTTTCCACTGACGTTTGTTCGGCGATATATCACGGTAGCAAAGTTAAGCAGTGCGTCAGTGCAGTCAGCTCTTCAACAATAGCGGAGGTGGGTCATCACTGGCCCTGGAACAAGCAAGTTGTCATATGCTCGGCAGTCATCAGAGCTGTTCTTGCATGTGGCTCGATGACTGGCAGGCCTCTTTCAACTCCCGAGTCATTTGTTGTACGAGAGCTATATGCCTACTGTGTAGGTCCCACGACGCGATAATCGCAGAGCAATGCGGAGTGCAGGAGATCACTCACCAACGAGGTCAAGACTCAGGAGGCATCTGCGGAGAAAGCACCTTCGGATGACTTCATGCGAAGCGCAGTGCTTCTTTTCCATGATCCGCCATGTGGCAAAAAGTTGCCCGCGGGAAGCTGTGTCGCCATGAAGGAGGTTAGAAAAATGGAAAGTAGAGGCAAGTTTGAAGATAACAAATAACATTCCGAGCATCGCTTCTGCTTTCTAACTAATAATAACCGCGCGTGAAAGCACACGGCCGGTTTCGTGATTGAGAAAGCAGAAACAACATCGGCGTGGTCCACTCTTCTTAGCATGGCTAATTAGGAGTGGCGGGTAAGGGACCAAGTAGGTAAGTAAGAATCGACCAACCTCCATACTACTAGCCGCGGCAAGGGCAGCGACGCGACCATCTCAAATCAGCATGACATCTCGAAGACCTTTGAACGAGTCATATTTCTTGCCATGCAAACCACGATTTCGCATCTTCCAGGTCTCGTAGTGCAAGCCGGCCTGTCATTTCCTCTTACATCACTACAAGACGTCAACTCCATGTTTCTGTGAACGACTGTCGCAAATGTCGCGAATGCCACCGAAGCCCACAGATCCGACGCATTGCACACGCTGTCTCTTGACCAAGCATGTCCGTCATTTTTACTTCCAATTATGCAAGGGGCCGTCGTTCAGATTCGCGTCACAAGGGCATCGCGCACGACGCCGACGCGGCGTTCAAGCGACGATATGGTCTGAAACGGCTCAGAATGGAGCGCCTGGGCCCCTACCACCGAAGCCTCCATGTGGCACTCCATGTGGCATTCCATGAGGGTGCGGCATTGGTGGATTGGGGTTGTTGTGGTTGTTGAAGCCGCCGCGATGTCCATAGCCGTGTCCTCCACGACCGTGACCTCCACGTCCTCCTCGAAATCCAGCCTTGGATTTGAATTGTCGCTCATGCTCCATCTTCCTCGCCGACGCAAGGCGGATGATATCTGCACTCTGCTGGAGAGCATTGGTTGCCGCAATGGTCGATGCAATTTGCTTACTTCTGCCTTCACCGGAACCAAGTAGGTAGTTGTCGTATCCGAAGCCTGTGAAGAAGACACCGATGAAGAAAATGGTCCTGTTTCCTTCTTTCATAAGCTCCATCGGTCTCGTCTCCTTGTATTCCAACTTTGATTCTTTTCCACCGAGCTGCTTGTTGAGTTCGGCTTTTGCGTCAAGCTTTTGTGTACTGGAGCCAGTCAAATCTCGCTGACCATCTCCTTTCCTCTGCCATTGAACAATCTTTGGTGCCCACAACTCCGTAAGCCATTTCTCCGCAGTCGTAAAGCCCCTCTCCGTATTATCTTGGATGATGACACAAGCTAAATAAGCTTCAAAGACATCGGCGAGAATCTTGGTCCAAACTGGTCCTGTTCGTTGACCGATGGTGGTTCGCACCCGGTCAGGAAATCCGTACGCGGTCGAGTATTCCGCGAGCGTCTCATTTTTGACAAGAAGTTCTCGAAGTCCGGCTTTCTGTCCTACAGAATGGTTTGGGAATCGAGAGTGGATGAGGCGCGTCGCGATCACTTCCAAGTACGCGTCGCCGAGAAATTCCAGGGGCTCGTATGTATTGTTGTTGGTGGGGGTGACAAATTGGGCAAGAACACTGGTATGGGTGAAGGGTGCGTTGCAAAGCAATAGGTCGGTGATGTCGGGTAATAGTGGTAGCTGCGCTGAATCTGGCTGTTGGAGGGAGGTGGTATTGGTGTAATTGACGATTGGCGGGACGGACGCAAAGGTCGAGGTTGGAGGCGCGATGTGATTGAGCCTCACTAATGCTGGAGATGGGCCTTTTAGAAAGTTTGCGGGATCTGGAAGGGCGAATGGAGGTGGAAGATCAGTATGCTTGTTGGTCGAAGTCTCTTGTTCCAGAACAAGACTCGACGAAGTAAGTGGGCTGGTTGGGGCAGCGCTTGGGTTGGACGTGGATTCGAATAGAGCATTGTAGAGCTCTTTGGCGTTGTTGAAGATGCTATCTGCAAAGTCAGAGGTAGCAGGGCTAGCTGTGATGAAAAGAAGTCCTCTTTTGAGATCTGCTAAGCCATCCTCTTTGGCAGCGTCGAGTCCAGTCTGTTTGTTGGCCTTTGACTTGCTCTTTTTCTTCTTCTTGGGCTCCTCCTTAGCTTCCTCTTCGCCGTTCTCAGTCCTCTGGCGTTTTGATGATGGTTCTTGGGCGGCAGTCTCGTTAGTGTCTTCCTCGAGCTCCCTCTTGATAGCCACTGGGCTTCCTTCGTCAACTCCTGCTTCATGTTGAATTGGTGCGGGCTCAGTGTCTATCTTGGAAGGCTCAAGGCCTGGTGGTACGGTTTCTGCCATGGCGGTGTTGTGTGGTGTCGATGTTTTTTGAATCATTCTTAGTTGGAAGAAGCTTGGATAAGAACTAATTTATCTTTAGCGCAACCAACAGCGCTAGCGCGGCGTGATCTGTAGATTCACAACTCCAAAGCGTCCTCGGCCATCAAGATACCAGATACCAGATACCAGTCAAATCACAATGGCTGTCGCACGCTCACGAATATTAGACCTAATAAGGGTAATCGCTTACTGCGATCTGCAATACCTCACACCGACCAACTAACAATCTGCGCCCAGACACAATGCTCCGTTTTCAATACAACCTTCAACCCCGAACGCCTCCGTCTTGGTAACAAAATCCTCCGCCAACGTCTCAAAGGTCCTCAAATGGCCCTGTACTATCCACCCAGAACGAATAACATCGCCGAACTGCGAAAGGCGTATCCAGAGCTCGAATTCGAAGACGAGAAGGAAGAGGAGCGTTTGGAGAGCATCAAGTTGAAGAAGGCGAGAGGCAAGGGTGCGCCGAAGAAGAGGAGGAGTGCTGCTGAGAGTAAGCGGTTACAGAAGAGGAAGCCGAAGGGACCCACGCCTGCCTAGAGTAAATTGAGGTGGCACTACAGATGTTGGGAAAGATTCGGGGCCGTTCTCTCTGGCCTACTGGGTCCTTGGCTCTAACGTTGAACATCCAATAACATACGAGAATCCACTGAGATCACGCGCCAGAGTCAGGAAGAGTAGAGGCAGGAGACGTAATCGACTTCGGTCGCCCTGGGTGTTTAAAGGATTTGCAAACGGTGCTGTGCTCATGTCCTTAGTTCATGTCTTGTGCACTGCAGTGGTCATATTCTATGATTCGTCCGCGGTCCTTTAATTCATAAAGAGTTGTCTTGGATATTGTTTTGGTGAGGAAAGAATGGCCACTCGGTGTCCACCAGAAGCGTGCGTAAGCTTGACAAAATGGAAGCATCCAATTTCTTTTCACAAGGTGTCTCTGCTCCCTGTCCTATCGTCTTGGTTTTCTTCCACTCACGGGTACCAAACGCCGAATTGGCACTGCTCGAAAGGCCAGTAATTGCATACTCGCTGCGATACTAGATTACCCCCTGCCTATTCACCTTTAACGATAGCCAAAAAGCCCCGGCTACGATCAAAACTGCGAAAGATACTGCGAAGCCGACCAAGATTTTCTCGCCAGTGCCCGGTTGACGTCTATTTTCGATGTTGCTTGGTATACAGGGATTTTAGGAGGTTGTGATTCGAGGGTAAGTAGCTTTAAGGGTATTGCCCTATTTTGATGGTGTGTTGAAGGTCAGAATACGCACAGGAGTGGGGCATGAGGTATCAGTACGAAGTCTCTGCGAGGCGAGATTGACGTCGGTATCGGTAAGCGTCTAATGTGATACAAACATCGGTATGAATATTTAACATCTTCTTGGCAGAGCTGGAATTGATGCTACTAAAGCATTCGATTTACGAAGAGCTTGAATGTAAGGACCGGGAGTAATCAAGGCTGTCGCTCAACTCATCGCTACTCACCTCTGACCGCTTATCAATATTCTCAAATACAGCGTCCAAGAAAATATATCTAGCATCACAGCACGGCACCGCGATTACTTAATTAATCCAGTGTCTCCATAACCTCCAGACATCACGATAAGCTTCAGATGTAAACCAAGTTGAAATTCGAAATCAACAAATTTCTGGCCAGCGTCAAGAGAGGATCTCGCTAGAAGTCTATCATCGTCAATCTTTGGTTGACAGTATTAACGCTTCCCAACAACAGTAGGATATTCTGGTCTCACTCTTGCCTGCCACCAGAGTAAAAAGACCCACAACGAAGCTCCCCTCCAAAGATTCACACAGTGGCATCCGAGCTGAAGTTCATAGCTTGTAAGCTCACACCTTCACCCGTGGGCTTACATGGGCCTATCGAATGCCTGGAGCTGACCCGGTTTGTCAGTTCCGTAAAGGATCAAAAAACGAAGTTCCAGGTCTGCTCGTGTTTGTTTTGTCGGCTGCTCTTTACGTTCGAAATTGCAAGCACAGTCTGCTCTAAGTCACCCACTCAACTACTAATCCGTCGCTAACATGCTAATCTTCCGACAGATAGCGGTGGCGAAAATCATCCTCAACTTCAACTTCTCCTCTCAACTCACCTTTGCCAATATGGTTCTTGTTCCTCTCCTTCCCTCCCATCGACAGTGAGCAGCAAAGCTTCTAAAGACGTCTGAGTGTCGATGTTCTCTGCAACTGAGTCAATCCACCTACAACGTCTGGTAGGACTCTACCGACAGTAGCAACTCATTGACAGCATTATTTCCACGGCTCTCTTCCTCTGTATGTTTATCATCGTTGTACTCGATTGGCGAGTTTTGAACAAGTTATTGTCCTCAGCATGACATGAAACTGTTCATTGTCCTCGGCATGACGAGAAACTGCCAACCAGACCGGCATGACGAGAAACTGCCAACCAGACTGGCACGTCTTGAAACTGTCGATTGTCCTGCATGACCTAAAAGGCAGACCCAACTGGCAAGTTGTAAACACGTCCATTTGTCCTTATTACGACTTGAAACTGTCTATTGTCCTTGGCACGACGGGAGACTGCAGACCCAACTGGCAGGTTGTAAACAAGTCCATTGTCCTTAGGGACAGCTCCCGTCCTCGCGGGTGCGTCACAATATGTGATTACACTGCCATGCCAATGGTGAGAACGAGCCACAATTGAAGACCTTAAATTTTCCCCTCCGAGCTTTCTTGATTCGTTGGCTAGATGTGACAAGCGTTATTGGCAGGTGAGTTCTTGACAACCTCAACAACACACGACTCTGTACCAGCAGGAACGTTAGATTATCATTCCTTACGTCTCAAAACCTATGTTTTTCAAGTACGGTCCACATTGCTGAATCCTCCTGATGCCCACCGAACGTCGTATTTAACCTCACCAGCAGCATCTCGTTCCACCATCAAAATCTTCCTGTACTCCAGTGACCTCCTGGAACTATGCAATTTATTAGCTTCTTGCAAGTAGATTTGCAGATTTCTTGAAAGCTAAAAACACGTACCCGGGTTTCCCTCCGCATCTCTGATCGGCGTTCGATCAACGATTCTACCGTCCCTGGCCGCTTTGTTCCTGTCCTCTCTCATGCTCCAACAAGTATATCCTATTGCTATGATGCTGATGAAGAACACGGCGAGGCCAACACCAACGCCGATTGTGCCATCGCCATTCGAGGACCAGGTAGGTGGTTTCGTGGATCCTGAGGCGGCAGTGGGGGTTGCAAGAGGTTGATTTGGTGTTAGAGTAGGCGGATTTAGGGTGGCGTTACGGTGCTGGAGGTACATCATTGATAAGTAGACAGTAGATTAGAAAGTGACGCCAGGATTCGGTAACATTACATTGAGATGGTTACAATATTTAAGTAATGAGGAGAATGGGCAGAGAGTTGTTTCGAAAGACTGATTTCTCAACGGTATGAGCTTGAGACCTAAGGCTGACGAGAAAGACACTGTTTGGTCTCAAACATAATCAGGAAGTCGTTCCGATTGAATGCTTTTGCGTGTATCGTGATACACTGTCTTTCTAGGTTCTGCCTCGTCGTGCTCGTCATGATAGCGCTGCGATAATCGGCGATTGTTCGCAAGTGCATGTGCTCCAAACTCTGTTCTACTCTTCCGTCTTTATATTTCTCTGAAATCGAGTCAGATCGTACGAGGTGTGCAGGAAGTGAGTTCGATAAACGAGGTTGTACGAAGTCTTGTGCCAAAGTTGCTTGCGGTCTTTGTTTGCATGTAAGTCTGCAAATGGAAGATCGCTATTTATATCAAAGTATTTGATTCCATCCCGCTAGAATCCCACTTCAGTCGTTTGTCCCCGCCACTCTCGTCTATTCTCGCTTTGCAAACGTTTTGGAGTGTATTGGTGCCAACTCTGCGTCTCAATTAGCTTGGAAGTAGCTATGATTCGTTTGCCTCCGATATTGCTTCTTTTTGTTCCGCGTATTATACTTGTTTTCTCGTCGTCGCTTTTATCGCTATCGACGCCTGCAAGCAATCCGGAAGGACTCTCTACTTTCCGTAAGAACTGGTAAGCGCCTCCGCCTCCTTTATCGTCGCTACTGGAGTCGCTATCGTCGCTATCGGATTCGTCGTCGTCGGAGTCTTCTTCTAAGGAGTCTTCTTCCGTCTTCCCCTCGTCGCCTTCTACGGAGTACAGAGATTATTTAGAGTTGCTAGAACTATCGTCGGAACCGCTACCGCCGGCAGAGAATCTGAAAGCCATAATTGCTGTGTATGGAACATCAGACGGAAAACGCTGGGGCGCGAAAATTGCGCCATCTCTCGCGAATGTCGATGCGTTGCAGCCTCGTTCAGCTGCTGTGGGTGCCCTGTATGGCGGCGAGTCTCTCAACAGTGTAGTCATTTCCTTCCGACGACGAAAGTTTTTATACTCGAAAACTCTGAGTTCTTAAGAGGTTGGGAAACACATGGATCTTGCCCGACTTCTACCTCAACTACCTTGTACTGATCAAATCAATCAAGAATGAAAAATGTCTTACCAAATCAGCATTCAACGTCCATAGCACGCGTACATTCGATATCATGCTGGATGTATT
The DNA here is from genome assembly GCA_003693225.1 of Venturia aucupariae. NCBI lineage: Eukaryota > Fungi > Ascomycota > Dothideomycetes > Venturiales > Venturiaceae > Venturia > Venturia aucupariae. The sequence goes on from QWZN01000084.1 coordinate 112,823, forward strand.
CGTGGCATTGAGAAGCGGATAGTGATTGAGGACGGAATGAAGCCCATGATACTTTCGCTTTGCTTTTGCTTTTGCTTTTACTTTTGCTTTGCCTTGCTATGCTTCATCTGTCTCAAGCTGAGAAGTAGGGATGGTGGTGATCGATGGCATCAGAGCATCAGGAGATCGAGAACGAGGCCGGGCAGGGTTGAAGTGGTAAGATATGAACTGAAATTGCATAGTGGATACCGAGGTGAACAATAGGAATCGTATTTGGCGTTGATTGGATGTGCCTGCCCAGCATCTGAGGTCCTATTGTTAATGAGACTGTCTATCCAAAGACACCGTGCGCGCTGCTACCAGAGGTCGGTATTGGTGAAGCCAAGGGCTGGGAGGGGGTGATGATGGAGCTATAGTCACTCTGTAAAGTTCACGCCAAATTCTCCAGAGTGCATGAAACGACAGTGCCGTAGGTCATGGTATTTACTAAAATTATCTGACAGCCACCTTCTATGAGATCTCTCGATGGTCCACCCCACCCGATTCTTTGTATGGAAACTGTCCACTGCCTCCTTGCAACAAACCAGGACATTGAAACCAAGCAGCAGTACGCGCACATTCGCAAGCGAAAGAAGAGAAGCAGAATCAAAGAAAGTTAAAGGGTACAGCCAGCGACTCGAGAGAGAAATTTGGAAAGCAGTAGCATTTGAGAAGTACCTTTCTCAAATGATGCAAAGGTGAAAAAAAATTCTCAGGCAAGAGCAAACGCACTGCACCACCATCAAACTAACCACCACCACCCTGCTGAATCCCAGCTATCTGTCGAAAGAGAAAGGAAAATCGTAAGTAGGCAATGAAGCCGATGTCCCTCTAATATATTCCCTCACTTTCCTCCCGTTGTTGTCTGCGTAAAAGCACGACTTTGTTGTTTGACTACATTGCCCAATTTCTTCTCTTCGGGGATTGCGATTGTAAAAGGACTTTGCCTCCCAAAAAAAAGAAAAAAACGCTCAAGCAACCACCGGAATGATATGAAATAGAAGTAAGAAGGCATAAGCAGAATGAGGCCGTTTGATGGAAAGAAACCCTATGCCAGACACAATGGGAACTGCGGTCGCTCGACTCTTCGCTGGTTCAACCACTCCGCGTCAGCATTTTGTTGAAACTTCGTTGCTGATTGAAGCATAGCAGCTTCTCGGTAGCCTTCGGGCAATGCAATCAGCGTAAGAATTGAATGTTTTCCGATTAATACCAGTTGCAGTGAAATGAACAGACTGATCCGCCAAAGTGCGTGTGGACATAATAAAATAACAAATAATCGCTGCAGTTGACCTCCCAGTTTGTTGTAAAAAAGGAAATGTATTTTATGGAATATTTGTTGCTGTTTGTTGTGTGTTTGATGTTGTAAAGTGTTGCTTCGTTTGGCCACGTGGGAGCGATTCTCCGATCCGATTCGAATGCCGATTGCCACGCGGTGGAATCGATCTCGCAAGTGCCGAAGATCCGGCTTCAGTACCGCGAGGGCTCATCGGAAGACTCAAAGAAGCTATTTTCCGAGACGCTTGAGCATGTCTTGATCCCGAGCACTTCTGGTGCCAGGGGAGGCGGCGTCGCCAGTAACTATGCTGCTAATGCTCATACCAGGTCTCGGCGCTCCACCTGCGCTTGCTGTTGCCGTCGTAGGAGTTCCACCTGGTGTCGATGCAGGTGGTGGCGTGCGCCCGTCGGATCGGTTCGATGGCGGTGCCAACTTTTGCTCACCAGGATAAGGCGGATATTGTGTGGCGCTGGATCCGGCAGCAGTAGTGCTATTGGGAGAAGCAGAGGCGCGAGATTCGTGAGCGTATGGAGCTGCAAGTGGTGGTGAGTTGCGTGGCTGCGGAGGCTGCGAGCCATAGTAAGGATGAGGGACTGAAGCAGAGGCGCCCGACTGGTGGGAAACGCTCGATGCTGGAGAAACGGGTGGTGCACCTAATGTAGTTGGGTCAGGATATCGGTAGGAGTCGGCATGAGCACCGTTTGTGACCGTTGCAGGATTTGGTGGAGGAATCGTAGGAGTGTGCGGCTCACCAGAAGGGCGCTTCCTGTTCCCATTGACTACGTTGCGGTCATCATACCCGGGCACCGGCGCTTGCGCAGGTGGTGGGGGATAATGCTGAGCATGCGATTGTGGCGGTGGAGGTTGCTGCTGGTAGTGTGGGTGCTGACCAGGATGCGGCGCAGTAGGACTTGGGAGCGTATACGGTTGTGGAGGGCGAGATGCATATGGGTCTGGCTGACCTGGCTGGGGTGGAGGAAGTGGCTGTCCATAGGCACCATACAGCTGCTGACCTTGCGAGTGCTGACCGCGCCCATACACGGCGTGAACTGGGACGAAAGCCTGTGTCTGAGCGGAAACTGGGGTGAAGACACACTCTTGAGAGAATCGCTGGCAATTGGCGCAACGGCCGTCTTCGGACTGGTCAAAGCCAGAACATCGAATCTGGGAACTGGTCAGCGAGTAGATCATTTGAGGTGGAAGGCAAATGTTGTCACCTTTCTTCGCCTACAATAACGGCAGGCAATCGCAGTCCGCTGTCTCGGAGCTGGTTGGTGCTGTTGAGGAGGATATGGGTAGGGATGGGCGCCGTGAGGTGGTGGTGGCCCCCTATATGGGTCGTGGGTGCGATAGGGTGGTTGGTGGTAGTGAGCCTGCTGTGGTGGATAGCCAGGTGGTGGTTGAGGAGGATACTGAGGTGCTACAGGATGGTGGAGAGCCATGTCTGGAGGTGGTTGCTGAGGGTATCTCTCGCTCAGAGAAGGCAAGGTGGTGGGCTAATGTCGTGTTAGTAAGAAGCATACGAAATAAGGCGATCAATTCTATGCGTCTCCTGATCCGACACTGCACGAATGGAGCCGTAGCTAAACAGATTGTCGCAATTCTTTTTCTTCAAATGAAAGAAATTGCGCGATCTCGCTCTTTGTCCCAGTAAGATCAGATGTCTCGGATCGTTCGACTGAAGGGTGTGGATCGGGTATCGGGCGTGCAAGCACTTACTGGTTGAGTGACTGGAGGGTACGCAGCCTGTTGCGGTGGTGGAGCTTGGGAGGGTGGAGGAGGGTAATGGTAAGAACCCTGGGCGGGCGGCGGAGTATTTTGACCGCCAGAATGGTTGGAGTACATGTTTATCGTTCGTGATGCGAGGCCACGCTCATGAACGTGCTGTTGTGCGAGGTCCAGTGATTTTCAGAAGGCGGGCCTCGTAGGTTGGAAGGTGGTACAGGACGGGTTGAGCCGCAACCGCGAGGCTGATGGGATCAAGATGGGCGATGATGAAAGGGGAAGTCAGTGCCGCGTGCGGAATCGCCGGAGCGGATTAAGGGTGGAGAGTAGTCGACGACTTTCGATTTTGCAGCTGATGTTTGGAGTTCGAGTTGGAATTTGAGTTGAAGTTGGACTTGATGGTGACGACCCAGCACAGAGGAGACGAGCGGAAGGGATTAAAAAAGCGGGTGCGCCAGTGTTGGAGCGCCCAACTGGTCGGTCTCAGGTTGCCAGTGCCAGCAGCTAAAGGAGCGAGCCACAGGAACTTTGTCGTGGCAGCGGGTGTTTGCCGTGAGCGCGAGACGGACGAGGAAGACAAGACCGACGAGGGAGTCAAGGAAGACAAGACCGACGAGGGAGTCGGGTGTCTGATAAAAGTCGAGCGCCGGGTGGGGGGAGGTAGGAGTGGTAGATGGATGGATGGGAAGAGGCTTTACTGTGTACGGGGCGTCAGATGGGGACTAGGTGGTAGGTATGCACAAGTCAAGGTTCATTTCAGAGCAGTAACACGTTTTAGCGCACGTTCTTTTCCCGATCATAACAGCACATGGGCCAAGGGCCATCCCGGCCCACCCTGCCGTTAGTTGTCACTTCATTTTACTTGCTACTTGACTCTACTCATGGGCCAACAATCATAATGGAAAACAGCCTGCGTCGACTTGATCTCGGACGATTTCGCATCTGCGCCAGCAATTCCTCTGTACACATCTCAGCTGGTTGGTGTCCACTGGACAAGCTCGTGTGCGACTAGCCATGGCAGGGGTGAGAGGCGGTCCATGTCCATGATTCGCCCGAGTTGAAGTGCAAAAGAATCGTAGCCAGCCAAAACTCCCGGCCGAAGACCAATAGCCTTTTGCGAAATATTGGTTGGTTGGTCCGCTCCTCAGCCAGGCCAGGCAGGCGACGAGTCACTTTTGCCATGCTTTGAGCGACCCATTCCACGGCGGTGGCATCCGCGACGAAGGCCTGCTATCTGGTTGAGCAGAGTACAGTAGTACTGGTATATGATAGATGAGCACTTTTGACTCGTCGCTCAACGGCCGAGAATTGCCATGGTTGGTCCCATGGTGCAGGGTGAGGCAATCACCGCACTCCCCTGCTGTCGACGGTTGCACCCAGACAAAAAGGCGGAGACAAAAGACAGCGGCGGCGTGGCGGGAAGCCGGTTAGCAGCCTGTAACAAGGGACTTTCCTCTTGGATTCCATACTTCCATGGCGGGTGGTCATCGGCTTGGTACTACTTGAACACGCCTAGTACTGTGTAGTGTAGTCTCCCTGCCCCTGGCAAGTCACAGACAATTTCTTGGAATCCCATTCCTGGATCCTGGGTGGTCCTCCACTCCTCACGAGACAGGCTCTGGCTGATTCAGACCAGGAGCAGAATTGGAGCTCTCTGTCAAGACTTTTCACTTATTCGTTGTTCAACCTGACACACCGGCGAGCCCGCTGTGGTAAGATCCGATGCGGCTACGAGCGTGATGCGCAGCCATCCTCCTTCTCGAAGCCTGGATGGCACTCTGATTGGTCGCTGGCGCTGGATAGTTCCTGACGTGAACCATCCTTCTCTGCCCGGGCAAATCGTAGCGGGAACCGGAACCGAGCAGCAGACTGTGGCGTGGACAAGCAACAACGGTTTTCTGGGCCAGCAGGGCACGTGAACCACTTCAGCTGCGGTGTGAGACGCGCTCGGGTCGAGAGGTAATCGGGTCGAGAGGTGTTCGGGTCGAGAGGTACATGTTGACGTGAGTATGGAGCTCGTGTGCTACTACCAGCAGGCTGTGGTCGATAAGGTACGGAGCAATGGAAAACTCAGCTGGAGCCAGCGTTCTACCAGAAACCATTTGGCAAGGGCACCATGGGTGACGTTTCCCTACAACAATACTGTGACTCGAATCACCTTCTCCAGCCCCGTCGCCTCACAAATGCACTGGACAAGCGTTCCCTGACATGATTTCCATTTCGGCAGTCCTGCGTCGTCTGATTGGCCAATGGCTGGTTTTGTCCGAACCGGAATCAATTTTGCAGAATTACTGAGAGCGGGTGTCTCCCGCTCTTGCGTAAGTACATAATAGTACGTATCCCCCCATGCAGACCGATTTGCCTTCCGTCGATGAAGAACGCATATGGATCCGGCTTCGCCTGATGACGATGCTTGGCTAGCCCTCTCACCGACTCTTTGCCTGGTGCAGGTGATGAGGGCGAAACTGGCCTGCAAACATCAGTGCTCACTACTCCTTCGCCTGGCCTGCAAACATCAGTGCTCACTGCCCGCTGCCCACTGCCCACCCTACTGTGGTTGACCGGGATCGTATCTTGACTTCTTTCCGTGCAAGGGTATGCTTCAGAAAGGAAGGTTGACTCCGGCTGTTCCTGCTCATTCATCTATCTTCCGTAACCACAGATCTGTTCCGGCTCTTGCCGCCCGCTGCAACACCAAGGGAGCAGATGGCTGGAGTCTTTTCGAGCTAGGCTTCGGCTTCGGTGCGTCCCATGCCGTTGATGGAAAGGCTAGTGGCTTGCCCGCATCGAGACTCTCAAGGAAACTGCGCCTACGAGTGCCCCCCTTGTCACCTGGACGAAACGATATGTGGTAGGGGTGCTCAACGCGCAGCAATAATGCCCACCAGTGGCTAGGGTTCGACTGCATGCTCGATAGAAGACTCCGTATAATAACAATGGACGTCTCACAGGAATGGCAGGTTTGATTTCCGTTCGATCAATGAACATCCAGGTTGCCTCTCTCATGTCATATCAAATCATTACGGACGGAGAATGGGAGTGGACGCTTCGCTTCGGTCCATCGCTACCGGACGCTGTATCAGGCCCAAATCCTTCTGAGATGGCTGTCTACTTGACGAATGTGCATGCTGCAACTTGCGCCTACTGCGCCTCAGATTCTTTATGATGTATCATATTTTCAACGCTTCCAACAAGGATGGCCCCGCAAAAATCAATATCTGCCGCATTGAGGTAAGCGAAATACGCTTCGGGCCGTGGCGGTACATAGAAAAAGCCTTCACGACCATGCAATTGGGCTGCCAGCGACTGTCCTACACACTCTGGCGCGCTACAATTGCTCGTACCACAACGCGGCTAAGTTCGTCCGTTTGGCCAGGTATTTGCGGATCTTAGCTGTTCAAGAGAACAACCATTGATTATGGTGCTGCTAGGGAGATGATGGTGCTGCTAGGGAGATGACGGTGATGAAAGAGGCCTCGTTTGACACATGTCCACAATTTGCTTCTGGATCAATTACTTACCACGCTCATCCTCTGCTTCAAGATTGACGTCCGTTGTCTTCGTACCCATCTCTGGTTTGATGCTTGACGCTACCAGATTCTTGCGGGCCATCATTCCTGATATGCAAGGAGCTCTTCAAGTATACCAATGTAATTGTCGAGCGGCCGGCGTGCCATCTCTCCCGGAGCCATGGACCGGTAATCCATCATGGCCTGCACTCATCACACCGATTGACGTATACTACTACTATAATTGTGTTGGTCTCTTCATATCCACTATTATATCAAGTACTGCCATGAACCTCGCGCAGGATAGCAAAGACCGGAATGCGGTAGATGCACAGCAAACAACGAAAGGATCTCGCCTTCGTGGATCAGTGTCAATAATGTGTCTTACATCCCCGAGGAGGAGTCAGTCGTCGACAGGTTTGGTATGTGCCGGCCACTGCAAGCTGTGTTCATGAGCACAGCCTGGATCCAAACTTCGGAAAGCATGCAGGGAAAGATCAGGATGGAGGAGCTGTTCTCCAGCAAAGCTCAAATATGCGAAAGGAAGAGGGATTGAGCGAATGAGTGTCCAATCTGAAGGGTGTGGGAGAAGCAAGCTTCGACCGACAAGGGTATCAAGATGTGATGGCTTCCCACGTGCAAGCCACGCGCCCTGCTCTTGCGTGGGGACTTTGTGCAAGGTTGGAGGGAGCAAAGTTGCAACACGCATCACATCTGACAGTTGGGTATTATTATTATGCGACGGGGAAGCGTTTGCGAAACAGGGTGCTTGGATGATGCAGCGCAAATGAATTATCAGCTGCAGTGACCCATGTTAGCGTGAAGGTTGTTCCATCTGTCAATGAAATTGAAACAAGCGGTCCGGCGCCGCGCAGAACCATGCAAAGAAGCAAGACGGGCCGTTGCGAGTATGCCTCAATGGATCGAAGAGCAGGTGTTAAGGCCGAGTACAACGCCTTACGATCGGCTAGCTAGAGACCGTCGGTGACGTGTCACCGCAGATGCAACGTGTGGAGATTGTCGCACAATGTCAGCACGAAGAACGCTACCTAGGTATATCCAAACTTCAACTCCAAGTCGATGAGAGCAAAGCTGAGGGAGTATGAAAAGCGTCACTTCAACGGTGTGCTGATTCGTGGATCCAGACACCGAACGGATCAGAGTCGCTAGGTTCCCAAGACACAGACATAGTATATGCAACTTGAAGCCTAAAGACCACCGGTGCCAGAGATGGGCTAATAAAGGAACTCGCCTGCCAAGGGCTGGGTTGGCTTGGAGCATGGGTTTTGAGAGGTACCGTGACCGTGTAATGCAGGTGTGATACATGACGGCAGAGCCTTCTTACTAGTCCCCGGTAGTGTGACTGCGAATCAGCTCTATTAACCCCGGCAATCAGCTGACTTTCACTTCATGCGTGGAACGGGCCAGCTTCCGAACGGCACGAGGTTAATCCACAGCTCGGTCCAATGACAGCCCATCCTTGATGTGATGGCACACTCCCCAGCTGAGCGCTTTGATTTCCGGCGAGCCACGTAACAGTGCATTGCAGATTCTCCCTCCGTACCATCTAAGGACTCCCCTTCACCTCGTCAGGTGTACAGCTTTTATCCCACGCCCGCTACTTTCATGCGCCCACAAAAAGCTGTACGGGACAGCTCATCGCTTCCAGTCTCCATGCTAACATGCTCCTTCGCATGATTGCGCTTTTGTGACTCGGAGTTGATAGAGACCCTCAATCGTCCACCTCCACAGACTCATCCTCCTCATCGTCATCTACTTCATCCTCGTCTTCATCGTCTGGCATTACAACGGAATTGAGATATGTGATCTGCGCCAATTTGTTAAAAAGATATCTCATGATCTCGGTCGCGCCATGCTTTCCTTGACCAAGCCGGGGAAACCAAGGAACAAGGTCAAATCCCCGTCCGATGGAAGCCGAGAGCAAAGTGAAAACCGAATCCAATTCCTCAACCACTGGGACCGAGATACGGAACGGAGGAGAGCATGTGGAGTACGAGTTTTCACACGAAAAAGCAAAACCATCCCAGAGTTTATTCCTCTCGAAATTTGGTACTGGTTACCGCACCGGCGTTTTTGGTTACGGTAACCGCGCCATACCGTCCGACCGTCCGCACTTAATCACCGTGAAATGGTGGTTTGGAACGACAATCTAACGAGTAAGAAAGGTGCACTTACAAAGGGTACCAGGGTAGCGATGAGCTCAGAAATACGTGCGAAACCTTGTCGTCCCAAGACTTCTTTGTCATCCAGCTTCCGTGTCAACGTGAAACTTTTGAGTCGTAGCAAATCGATGTCTTTGTGGTCTGCGTCGAATCCCTGGTTCTCAAGAGTCAGCATGGTCCAGAAGCGCTGCGGCTTGCTGAAATGTAATAAGTCTTTGCATGCGGTGAACAAAGGCAAGGTACACCATGAAAGCCCAAACTAGTCTCGAGCCTGTTGTCAGGGTGGCGGCTTTGCAAGAAAATAATCCTGCAAGATATACCCTTTTTGCATTCTCCAACGGCCCTTACCTAGCCTGATCCAGCTAGTCCTTTTCGTATTGTTATGCCATGCCAGGCGATCGAGACTTGAAGTTGTGAGCTGTCGATTTTTGTCCGACCCTGCTTACCGAACAGAAAAATCTTGACGACCACGGTGGTGTGGGACTGCGGGAGAAAAGGCTGGTTCGTAAGAGAGATTAAGCCGCGCAGTGATTTTTGTGCCACCTATCGTAGTCGTGTTGTCGGATTGGGTTGGTAGAGGTGTTGATGAGCCGAGAGTGACTTTTCTGGATCACGTAACAAGTTTTTGAGCATCTTATTCTCGAGTTGTCCCATAGATGCATCTGTACTGAGTCGGGCTGGCCTCCTTGATTGCCGAAACAATCTTGTCCTACTGTTTCTGGTTAAGATGGCGAGAGGGACGCTCCGGGTGCGAAGTTTGGGACTCTAGCTCCCGTCTTCCATCTCAAGACTGGACTGGCCTCCCGAAGCTGAACACTCTTCAAAAGAGCAACGACTGTTTTGAGACCATCATTTGGTATCACTACAGTTCAACAAATCATCAAGATACTGCCTTTCATGCACACTGGGCGCTCTAGTGATGCTCCATCGCCCAGTGTAGACTTCAGTGACATGGCTGTGTCCTGTCGGCCTCCGCTCAGGCCATTATGCAAAACCAGGCGGATTGGCGGCTCCGAGCTTCAAGAGGACAGTATAGTATGCAAGCAGGCAGTTCACAGACATTAGGGTATAGCCACGAAAGAAAGAATAGACTGACCTTGGGTTTTGTCTTCAGAGCACCCTGGGAGCTTTGCGCAACGAACTTCTTCACGACCTTAGCATCGTTATCTGGAACTGCTTCCAGGAATTCCTTGCGAATTCCAGCGTTCTTCAAGACAGCTTTGATCCGCTGCGGCCTTCGATCGATATCGCGTCTCAGCAAAGCAATCGCATTTGCTTCAGGCATCCAGAGACCGCCGGCTACACGGTACATCATTAGCATTCGAGTATAAGAGGCATGCATTTCCGAAGGCATTGGCGAGGGACTGTGTAGACCACGGCCATCATTCCTTGTGATAGGTAGCCTCCACAGAAATACTCCTGGCCAGAGACCAGAAGATCCAGCTCTGGCAGAAAGCGGTTGGCATCCGACGAGTATCCAAGGGAAGTTCGATTCCTGCGTTCTCTCTAAATGCTAGGGAAGGTGCTGCAGAAGAGTGCCGGAAAGCACGTTCTGCCGTCTGCATTCGTGGCAGAAGACTCATTCTGTTTGAAAGGCCAAGTACCTAGATTGGGACATCAAGCTGTCGCTACTAGCATGTGATTCGAAGGCAGGTATCCACAGATGGCCTTTGAGGAAGAGCAAGAGTATCACGTCCTTCGCGCTTTGCTAACGGGCTGTCCAGAGTGTGCGACATCACATCCCGGAAGCGACTACCGCAAAACGACAAGCCAGCTCCCAACCAGTCTCTCCTTTCCCAAACCTGATCTACAAAATGTACGGACGAACCAAAGCCTTGATCCAATGCGGATACAGATATTCAAAAGGAGACACGCAATCGCTACCCGCAAACGACCCTCCTCTCACCGTTCTGTCGGCGTTGATGTGCCTCATACACGTCTAGGGTCTCGACACTTGAGCCTGTCACCAAGACCCAGCCACCATGCATCCACTACTTTTACATCTGAGACTGTGAGAGCTGCTGGTTGCCAGCGCGAGATGTGGGACCGTTTGATCGAGGGTGAAACCTCAGGCGCTTGTTGAAATCGTCCTTGGAAAGATCAACGGTCAAGGAGAGATTGATCAAGCGCCGGTGCTGCTTTCTAGAATCTCTCGTGGATATCCAGCTGTCGCACTGGGCCTTGGAATCCCCCGGCATTCGGTTTCTGGTCCAACTGGGTCATTGCTGTATCGAATTGGGCCCATAGTCCGTCTGTGAATCAATCCCAGGGCTGGTTTTGTAGAGAGATGTCGGCCCAGGTCATACACGTTGTTACACTTGCCTTCGGATGGCACTGAAGATCGTATGAAAAGTCTTACCAACGCATGAGCCGCCATTGGGCTTAATCTGGCAGTAATATACCGCGTAAGGTCCCTTCCTTCCTGTCCGCGACCTTAGACTGTTAATGCCTGTAAAAGGGTGCATCACATGGCTCCTGGTCACCTACCAGGCTGCGGAGAAGTGATCCTGTCGGTATTAGCGCACTTTCTAGTCACAAAGTATGGGATATCAACCTTGTACGGAGTCGGGTTTTTGCTGAATCGAATATCTCGATAGATCCTCATAACCTGGGTTTCATTAGTAATGTTCTTACCCCGCTGTTACCAGTTCTAATTTGTTATCAAGATAAAAAAGTCGAGGATTTGCAATAATAATACCATGACTCACAATGTCTCTCACCGGCAGCTCAGGCACAGTGTCGTCAGCCTCAACGACAGTCTGAGTCAAAGCTTGAAGGAAGGAGTTGAAGTCTTTCTGGCTGGTGCGGTAATCCGGATCATGCACTAGGAGAGGTCAGTCGATAAAGCAGATATGCTGCCTGTATGGGATAAACGCAAAGAAATTGGAGATGCATGAAGAAAGGATTGCTCCCTCGCCACGAAAGTCCACATCAACATGAGCGCGCCTTAGGTACATGGAAGAACGACCTGGTCAATCAAGCGTTGAATTGTGCGATTTTGCTGCACGAGGACAGTGTTGTCAGTATTATAGCATTAGACAAAAAGAGACTCACTTTTCAGCCAAGCACGGTCGTTGTTAGCCGCAAGATCCTCAAGAAATAGCAGCGTATTTGGATGAATTGTATCATCCGTGTATGGCGTTTCCCCAGCATCTCGAGCCTTTGGTTTCTTGATCACCACCTGAGTACCTGCTTCTAAGCCCGTTGTAACCCCTGGTCGCCATAGTTCTGATTTGCTTGATGATTCTCCCTTGCCACCGGTTTTGCTGCCAGATTTGATCGTGTTCTTCTTTGCTGGGACTGACTTGCGGGAGCGTCTTGGCTTTTCGTCAAAGTCTTCTTCTTCGATGCTGGAATCAACTTCGGGCTCTTCGTCGTCCGGCAGAGAATCAAGATCCGAACTTTGAACGCCTGGTGACTCCACAGCACTATTCTCGTCTTCGCCTTCGCTTTCTGATGGTTCATGAGAGAAGTAACCGCTTTTGATCGGTGCTGCTTGAGATGTGCTTTGTCTCTTTGGCCGTTTGGCAAGTGCTGTCGTCGTAGGAGGTGTAGTCTGCCGCTTGGTCGAGTTCTTGGTGGATGTCGCCGCAGCCTGCGCTTTCGCTTTCCGTGCCATTGTCGCTTGAATTCGATTCTTTGAGGTCAAGTTGATATGGAAAAGTATTTCTTCTGCAAGTCAGTTATGTCGGCGTCATTAGCCGCTCGAGCTAGCTCTAGATATAAGCGCGCTGCCTGTCAAGCGCGATCCGAACTATGTATGCTACGGAGTAGACGATCCATGGTGAAAGTCACTTTGTTTTTCCCGCTCAGGTTCTGCTTATTTAATTACTTCTAGTCTGACGCAGCAGGATCTTCTGTGTCCTTTTTCTGGTGCAGCATACACATCAACCGGTAAGAAAGGATTTTCCCATCGTATTCGATTTGAACGACTCGTCTGCAACGATTCCGAAGTCGATATTGAACTTCTGTCCCTATTCATCACTCGTATTTCAAAAGACGAGAGCGAGTCATGCAAAAGGCGGCCGAAAACATGGACCACGAATCCGCGAACCACCACCACCTCTTGTTCACCTGCACACACGTTCGTCGCCCAAATAATATGCAGAACGCTTCCTCATGCGCATCCGCACCGATACGACAACCACAGAGAGGACAGATCGCAGTAAGATATGCTTGAGCAAGCATTTATTCGATTTCGACCTAGGCGGATATCTGAAATTGAAAAACAATGTAAATTTACATTCATAAAGGTTGCAAAAGCAGCATACTTCATCTCATTATACATCAGGGCTTTGCACAGTCCGTCCGTTTCTATCCGGCTAAGGGTGACGGATACCAACTAGGAGAAAAAACGCCGTCAACTGGTAACCTGGAAAATCCCTACAAGGCCACAAACCTCTCTCTGTTATACTACAAGGGTCAAACAGTTTTACAAAAGCTTCTAGAGTTGTAGAGAGAGGTAAAATTTGTCGTCTCTAGAAGTTCTATAATTATTTTCTATTATTGGTACACAAATTATAGCAAGATGCCAAAAATTTGTGTATCTAATTAATAGTATTTTTTCTTCTAATAATGGATAGAACTATAGAATAGAAAAAGAAGATATTTATAGAAATTAGATAGATATATCGAGATTATTAAGAGAAAAGATATTTTATCCACTTCTTAATTAGGATAATTACCTTAATAAATGTATCTCCCGAGTAACTAGATGGCCGGAACAGAGTCTACGTGTTAGGTCGCCGGCGGACGGATATGGTGTCGCCCAGTCGTCCTCGACGAAATTCGTAGGCGGTCGGACGGACGATCAGAATGCCTGTCATGCATGCAATATATTTGATATCCTTAGAATCGAGGTCGATCCTGCGGAAGCTCTGCTAGCTCTATTTTGGGAAACTGTCAGCATTGCTTCTATGTCAAGGTGGACTCGAAGCTATTAGTTGGACTTTCGGTGCAGGTGTCCGTCAAAGGCATTAGTTTGACAGCCTCGTGGTGACATTTGATAATCCAGAAGATTTGCAAATTCGATGCGATACCGACACCAACAAAATTGGAGCAGTAGGTTGAAAGTGGTTCGCAGAGGACTTTGCCGGGCTCTGTCAAAGTGCTCAAGTTATAGGGGCCCCGGGATTAATGTCCACAGACGGGTTCTGTTGATGGCTCCTTCGCGGTGGAGCGATTTTTCCAAACATCAGCTGAACACCATCTTTCGACAACAAATTGCCATCATCGTCACTCCTGCATCAAACCATAGTTTACGTTGCAGGGCCATCGTTGCGTTATGAGCCGTAATGTCGACAAACTTCCTGGTCAAAAAGCGCACCATCCTTGAGCAAATTGAAGTGCCCGACGAAGAATACACCGATCTATCCCCAAAAGGCTCCATCGACGTTGGGATTCGGGACCTTGTTAGGGAAATTAACAAAATCGATGGCCTCGTCACTACAAGCAGCTGCGCTGGCCGAATAAGCGTGTTTTTAGAAGGCAAGAAGAGAACGTCGCTGAGACCTCCTCCGGAAGAGCCTGATCAAGAGCCAGCAATAGCCGGTGTTGGTGGGAAAGGCGGTGGAAAATGGCTTTTGGTCAGTCATGACCCGATGTCAAATACTTCTTCCACATTTCATGCGCTCTTTGGGATTGATACTGCGCCAACTTCACCCATTGGACCCGGAGCAAGATTCGTGCACTTCAAATTCGAAGCTATGGTTCGGCAAGGTTTCTCTGCGTCACGATCCCAGGTTGACTGACATGGTATAGATTTTGCATCTATTGACTGCCTCACTCTCGGATGCACAGGCAGTACTTTCAGCCGCAAGTTCTGCAGGCTTTCGTGAAAGCGGAGCGATGGCCCTTTCTTCAAGTGTGGACGGAACTGTCACCCCCATGCTTGCCGTCCGATCTACGGGCCTTGGCTTCGACTCTATAATCGGGTATCAAAATGATGATAGCAGTATCCACAGCCTGGTTTCAGAAGAGTACTTGGAGCTTCTAGTCAACACAGCCAACGAGAGGTTTAAGACAAACAACGAACGGATAGAGAGATTTAGATCCGCGTTGTCAACTTCTTGTTATGCCGGGAAGGCGAAGAATGGCGAGAGTTTTGGCTCTCCATGGGAAGACAAAGATGCAAGAAAAGCGAGGAAACGAGCCGAGGGTCTAGCCAAACAGAAGGAGAAACTTGAGGAAGAGAAGTCAAAAATGGAGACACCGTCGTGACTGCCACCTTGGTACCATTTCTTAGCGGAAGACCTCGACTGAGATGCTTGAGCTCGAAGCTCGGCACGAAGTCTGGTGGGAGAGCGATCTGTGGACTGATGAGACCATGCGTGCCTGAGTTTGACAGGATGAAGCACGAATGACAGTCTACAAGAGCAGTTTTGGCATAACTCTGGCAAAATGGGTAGACTGGTGCCGTGCACTCCTTCCACAGATCGCGAAAAAGGATTTCTCGCCTGATACTAGGCGCGGCACATCAAAAGGGGATTCAAGACATAATGACAGCATACGTCATCTATCGTGATCTCAATTCTGTTTTAGGAGCACATGTCTGTCATGCTTCGACCTATGTTGTGGCGGTAAGCTACAGTACTCCTACTGGCTTGCCATGGAAGTTTGGTGGATAATAGTTTTGATTGATTGCCACCCACTTCGCTCTAACACCAGCTCACGGCTGCTGCCAGTCACGATCCTCTTCATATCTGTCTCTATTATTATCAGTAAAGCTCGCGAACTGGGACACCAAGTCGCCCATGGTCCAGTGATTTACGACATCTGTCTCACACGCCCTGCAAAAGGTGGGCGCGTTTCTCATATGCATCAAGTTTGCTAGACGCTTGGGTGAGAGAAGACACAGGCCCGAATCCTGTAGGGCAAAGATTGCAATCGGTTTACCCTAGCGTCTGTTTTCAGTGAACGGGCCATATTTTTCCATTATTCTGTGTCACATTCTGTCACCAATTGTTAGTAATGTAAGATATGATATGAGAACCATACGCACGTTAACAACATTATCTTCCAGAATAGATCATACAGACCGTGTATGCCACAACGAAGACCCTGGAGTCCGACAGACCTTTGCACGAGCAAATAACGACTATGGTCATGCTGGAAACACTTGGCCATGACTGCATAATGCGTACGAGTTCTGGTCCTCGATAGATCATTTGCACTCTCTGCTTTCAAGAATCTGGCCAGATAGCATCAAGAGTTCCTTTGCAGCTGTACTCATCAACTTTCAATATGACTTTTTGTTACAAACGTATCTTACTGCCTTCGCATCCATAATCGGCAGGCCATATCTAGGCGCCCACTGCCTCCATAAGCCCTCCCTAAAAGCTCTCTAAGAATCAAATCGAGATTGGGAACTACACAATTTGTTCCTCCACCAATTCGGTGCGGAAAATCAGTCAAAGTGGAACATCGAAGTGTATGAGGACGGCTACCATACTGCCGCTTCTTTCATTGGTATTGACGATGATGGGCCGTGGAGGTATTATCAAATTGCAAAGGATATTTCTGCGGAGCTCGGATTTCAGGTCAATGGTGGGAACATGCAGAGGACTGACGATTGGTCTTGTGAATTGGGCGTGTTTACGGACCATGATGCGTCGGAACGCACCAGAGGAGGATTAAATTTCCCTTCGCATATGTTGTCCGCTCTAGGCAATATCGTGAAGCGTGTCGCTGCAAGAACGGATGATCGGTTCCTCGCGGGATTGTGGGAGGAATTTTCACATTTTAACTTATTGTGAATGGCGAGTGGTAGCCCGCGTAGTACTATTAGTGTAATTTACCCGATGCCGAGTTGGAGTTGGGCGAAATTGGAGAGAGAGAATGTTTGTTTCATTCATCAAGGTGGGTGGAGCAACATGCAATCTAAGCTGGAGATTCTTGAAGTTGATATTCAGAGGGGAAGGTGAAGTGTGCAGCTGAAAGCAGTGAGATATGTGTATAAGCCTTCTGGTGATGTCCTTTTGGACATCGTAAGTCATCCTTCGGTTGCAGCGCGAATAATCATCGGCAGTCTCTGGTCAGGCACCACCTGTTATCTCAAGAGTTCTGCTATATCTTTGTATCCGCGCGAGAGCGAAAGGAGAAATCTGGCACTTGATTCTTAACGACACATATCGCAGAATCGGTCTGACAAGTTTTGCTAGAAAGACAAAAGTACGCGATGGTGGGAACAAGGTGAAAATTGACCCCATCTAAGATGACTTGAGTTCGCAGGTTACTCACTTTTAGCTTTTCTACATTTGATTTCTAGGCTCGCATGCCGAATAGCACCTTCAAATGGCATCTCTAGCATGTTTGTAGTCTTTCGGGCCTGAAAGAATTGCTCAATACCCACCAAGTAATCATCACTCCGATAGCAACACTTGAGGCGTTTCTCTTTCTTCGTATCCAATCTTCAAATCAAGAGATTGTGGACTCGTTTCAGCCCAAGATTAGGAAGAGGGCAATAACATATCGATCTCATCGATCTCTGCTACACGAGGTTGACAGCCAGTCAGCCGAAGAGTCCCGTTTCACATAGTGTAGAACCTGTCTCCGAAGTCACCTAGACCTGGGACGATGTAGCTGTTTACCGTCAGTATTACCAGCGGTCACCTTCGATCAAGACTCACTTCTTTGCATCAAGACCCTGATCGATGAAGGCTGTGACAACTCGCACTTTTGGGAATCTGTTTGCGAAATTCTCTGCGCCCTCGGGGCTGGCAATCAAGTTGAGAAAAAGAATATGGTCCTCTGGCACACCCTTGGACAGCAGAACATCCACAGCCATGAGTGCAGAACCACCAGTCGCAAGCATTGGATCCAACAGCAATACCCAGCGGCTGGCAATGTCTTCAGGAAGCTTATCGTAGAAGAGCTTGGGCTGCGATGTCTCCTCATCACGCTGAATGAGGATCTTACCGATCCTCACGGATCGACAGCAGTCTCTGAGACCTTGCTCCATGGATTCACCAGCTCTCATGATGGAGACACCACAAATTTTGCCCTCGAACTTGACTCCATCGTAGGTGCGGCCAGCGACTGGGGTGGTGATGGTGTGTTGCACAACAGGAAGATGGTTGAGACCCTCTTCGACGAGGAGTCTGATGATTCGGTTGGAATAGAAGATAAAATCGGCGCGGATCGTTTCCTTGTCTCTTATCTTACTAGATTGGTGGCTCGAATTTAGCTGGCCGAGTGATGCAAGATGAACAGTCAACATACGTCAAGAGGGCAATCAGTTGAGAGGTCTGTTTCAAGACTGTGATGTTGCTGTGAGGGACTTCAGTTGAGACGGTGGCAGTTGGTTTCTCGCCATCTGGACGATAATCTGGGCCCACGCTGCGGGAGGGAGTCTTCTCCAAGGTGTTGACGGGAGAGAGGGCCATGGTTTCAGCGGCTGTGGGTAGCCGAAGGAGTGGGTGTCCGGTGTGAGGGATCCCTATGTATATGGGTGTATAAGTGCAATTGATTGTTGAGAGAATGTCGAAGGCGGTGTCGAGGTTTATATACTCCCAGAGGAATGTTGGTGAGCACGAGACACTCGGAGTCTCCCGTCGAGCTGTTCTCGGTGTAGGCACCTTTTGCTAGCGCCCTGTGTTTTGCTCCACTGCCTGTACCTAGGAGGTACCCGCCCTCGCGGTTGACAAATAAAGCGGCCGCATGCACGGACCCCAGCTCAAAACACCCCCCTTTTTCTATATACTTCAACTTATATTACTAATTACACCACCAACCCTTACTCTAATCTCTCTAAATTTTCAATGCCTGCTTAAACTCGTGCTACTGCAGCTATTTCTAAAAGGAATAAGCGTAATGCCTTAAATAAACACTACAATATACCCTAGAAAGCACGCCTAAAGGCTGCCATCAAGTACAGAGATCTAGGGCTAAATTTCAACGCTAGACTATCGAATAAAGCTATATTCGAAGCAGAAGGCTTCTCTAAACGTTTAGGAAGACGTATAATAGCAGAATTAACGTCCTCCTAGAGAACCTTCCCTTATAAAGACCTCCCAAACTGGAAAGAAACACGTAGCTGCCTAGAATCTATTTCAGAGACAGATATTCGCCGTATGGAGGCTATTCTTAAGGCCGCCGACGTCGAGGAACGCTCTATAACTTAGGATAGTCTTATATAAGAGGCTAAGGTCTATAATCCTAAGTTTCTCGCCAATAGCAAGCGGTCAAAGAAGGTAGGGACTTTAGTTTCTAGCCGTATAGTTTAAAGAGTATTAGGACGCCTTAATTACTACAAATATATAGCCTATTAGACTAGCTAGGTATCTAAAAACCTAGCTACACGGCGTCTTAACTAGGCAAAGGATATGCTAGCTAAGTATCCAATAAAATACTACTAGCGGAGAGTAAGATTCTCGGACGAGGTCTACTTTAGCCTTAGCCCTTAGGGTAAACTTATAATTATTCGTAAGAAGGGCCAGAGGTACTATAAGGACTATATTTAAGAGGAGAGAGAGCCTTAGGAAGCCGACAAAAAGAAGCTATATGCGTGGACAGCCGTTAGCTATAATTTTAAGTTAGATCTAGTTTTTTACGATATTCCTAGCAACAACAACGGTAAGATAACTTCGCAAAAGTATATAGAGATCCTAGAGGAACACGTGGTGCCCTGGGTTCAGAGAGGAGACGACTTTGTACTTAAGGAGGATATAGATTCTGCTTACGGCGTGGGTAAGAATAGTAAGGTTAAGGACTTTAAAAGAAAATACTATATTAAGTGCTATTTTAATATAAGCTACTCTCTAGACTATTTACTATTAGAGAATAGCTAGCAGCCAATAAAGGCATATATACGGAAGTTTTAGTACTGGGAAGTTGACGAAACAATGTAACTTATAAAGGAGGGTTAGTACGAGAATCTTAAATAAGAGGATATTAATAAGTGGTACGATTTAATACCTAAAAGGCTATAGAAAGTTATAGATATAGAGGGCAGGATAACACAGTTTTAGAACACTAAATAAGTAACTATTTATACATGAATTAGCGCATTAATGAGTTGAATTGACCTTCATGGCCAAAATCGGTGATGGGGGTCCGTGCATACGGCCGCTTTATTTGTCAACCGCGAGGGGGGAAAGCCGCGTCAATTGCATGCGAGGATAAGGGTCCACGGATCATCCGGTCTGGCCAAGCAGTGGATCCAGTTGTCCGGGATAATGGAAAATGGAGATGAATATGCTTCAAGGGGCAACATCAACTGTCCACACATCTCATAGCACTCCAATGAGTGCAAAAACTATTCTACACTCGGAATCAAGGGTCTCAACGCCATCCCATAATCCCCCCTGTTCGGCATCCGACAAGTTGTATGAATGTGAAATTTAGCCGGTTCCTCATTCCCCATGATAACACCACTATGATGATCAAACTCGCAGATAATCACCGGATTCTGGATACGATAATAGAACGCATCGTCATCTCCAAACCCACCGATCCAGCTGAAATATGTCTCGCTCTCGAAACTGAGGATATGCTGGAGACGCAGTTTGCGAGAGGGTTCGGGCAAGTAGAGAAGATACTCGTTGAGAATGAGAAGTAGCAGTTCCTTCTGCTCGGCGGTCATCTCAGGGAGTGTGATTCCTTCATACGGGACTGTTCTGTTACAGCGGTAGGCGCCGCAGAGATGGCGTTGGTCGTCTTTGTTCCAGCGGCCCGGAGGCATGGCGGGATCGTGCATCAATTTGTAGATTTGAGCCTTCTGCTGTAGGTTTGGCTCGAGGGATTGCATGAGTTGCAAACCGAATGCCTCCTCCTTCCGCATAATCGTCGTTCCGGCGTGTGGTCCTGCGTCAATCTCATTTGGTTCTGCGCCAGTGAACCAGGGCGCGATGACAATTTGGCGTTGGTAGAAGAATATATTAAGACAGAGGTGATGACCGTAAAATGAGAAACCCCAAGGCCGTATTGTTGATGGTTTGCCGAACAAGACGAAGTTGTAGGAAAATTCGTTCATGATCTTTGGTGACTGGACAAGTTCCCCGAGGAAATGGTTGATTCGCATGGCTGAGATGGCTTTTTGGTATCCTTCTGGTGAAAGAGTCGCACTCAAGATTCGTAGAATGGCATCTCGAATGTGGAAATGAAGTTCATCAAGGCGGAGACCTTTGTCGCTGAGAAGAAATTCGGGATTGGACCACGATCTCCACTCTGGGGAGTCAACATGATAAGTGACCTTTTCTCGGTCAGAGACACTGATCATGGTCAAGAAGTCTTTCGCGGCTGTTACGATCTTCTCAATTGGAACATCTTCGTCCTCCAGCTTGTAAAGATCTTGTTTAACGACACCTACTTTCCATCAGGATCAAATTGTTGTTTAGCGGAATTTCGGCTCACCGTCATTCGTAATGCCTTTGTACGGCTCATGAAAAAGTTCCCGCCAATGGATATACAGATTGTACAGCCAGGGAGGATTTTGGCGAGTCTTGAAGGCGTCCACGTATTGATATGCATCTTGATTTTGCATTGTCGTAAAACGCGGGTGATTGAGATCCGGAAGCCATTCTCGAAACTGCCCTGAAGGCTTCGTTGAAGGAACGACGATATCCTCTACCATGTTGGGCGGTTTATCTTTGCAACGTTAGCTTGAATTGTGTTTTTATGATCAGCTTGGATTCATAATTGGTTCAAGGGAAAATGTCGTTGTTACATCCTTCTGTATGATGTCTATAAGCAGTCGCAGTTTCGGGTTTCTCGCTAGTGTATTTTCAAGAGTGTAAGTAGATGTCGGAAAATCCGGACGCGGGGAAGAGGCCTTCCGCGATCAAGCACATGGCTCGAGCTCGAGCTCGTCATGCAGGAAACGTCAACATCCTCTTGTTCAGCATGCACCCTTGCAAAACACTTTCGGGACCCAACGGCGGCTGTGAAAGGTAGAGAGCGGCATTGCTTGATTGAGCGAGCTCGACCAGATCAAATGGTCAGAAAAGCAGAGCGCAGAATGTTCGAAATTTTAAGTAAGGCTGAACATCAAAAGTGCCATGATAAAAATATTTGAGAAAGGCAGGCGAAACTAACGGTTCCATCTCCCCGAATCAGTGCTGCCAAGTCACTCATAAGCTCGCTTTCTCTATCTTGAAATCGGGGTTCTGCTTGACAGCATTGGCGACTTCATTATCAGCATCATAACCATAAAGCCACGGCTGCACGACTGGGCAAGTCCTGCAAAATACATTAGCAAACCACACAAATTCTCCTTCTTCCCAGGAAACATGTACTGACCATCTACTCGGGAAAAGCTCGTTAATCTCATCTTCTTGCCCAAGTCTCGAGAGGAACAATCTATCCCTGGCCTCTTGCTCTGGTCCATTAGGCATGTGGAAGTCATGGCGCTACACCACGATTAGTTTATGCTCAAAGTCAAAGTAGAAAATATAGTTCGGCTTACTTGTTTGAACGTTTCTCTGACAATGGCTTCTCCTCTCTTCTTTCGGAGACTCTCATACATGCGCAGGGCACCTGGTAATTGATCCTTCGTCTTCATCTTTCCGAGGACAAGACCGAGGACAGCGCCGTCTTCGAGGGAAGAGTTGGCACCTTGGGCTAGGTAGGGAAGCATTGGATGGCAAGAGTCTCCGCTGATTCCAATTAGTGAACTGCCTCGAAGGTTTGCTGGGGAAGACTTGCAGGAATACTAAATTTGAGATGTCATTAACCCAGCTTGGCATCTCTTCTCCTGGAATTTGTCAGTATTTGCGATCGATAGGCTTTGCGAGGCTTGACTTACTGTGCATTAGCTTCCACTTATCGACCTCCTTCACGTTATTCAAGAATGATGTTAATCTGGGCAAAATTGTGAGCTGAAAAAGCAGTCCAGACAAACATGAGACATACATTGGATCCCATCCTACAAACAGTTGTTTCATCTCGTCGACAGATCCAGCTTGTTTTGCAACGCCCGTGGGTAAAGAATCTGGACAGAGAAGAACCAAATTATACATATCCCCTCCTTTCAGAGAATATCCCTAGCAAATTAGCTTCTCTCACATTTTTGTGCCAAGAACAGGACAAGATGGACTTACCACAGCATGAGAACCTGGTCCAGCCCAGAAATGACACTCTGGCTCCTTTATCCACGTCTTCAACTTTTCGTCATTCAGCTCGCCAGTTCTCAACACAATTCGATAAGCCAGATCCCCAGTAGGCAGCGGCTCATCCTTCCGCCCAACGAACAACTCCCTACACTTACTCCACAACCCATCTGCCGCCACGATCAAATCCCCAGAATAGGTGTTTCCAGCCACAGTCTTGACAGTTGTCTTATCAAAATCAATGGCGTCAACTCTCTGTCCAAGGAAGAACTGAACACCGAGATCCTTCGCCCTTTCCACTAGGGCAATTTGCAAATCGGCGCGATGCATATCGATAAAAGGCGCTCCATATCTCTCCAATATCTTTTCCTTGAAAGTCGTTTGCTGCGCCAGAATTTCACCAGAGTATTTGTGGACGGTCAGTGAACTGGGAACTGCACCTTTCTTCCAGAAAGATTCGGGGAGGTTCCATTTTTGAAGGATCTTGGAGGCGTTTGGTGTAATCTGCAGGCCAGCTCCAACCTGTTTGTTCTTGTTAGTAGGGACACCAGCATGAAAGATAGAAAATCGAGACCTCTGCTATCTGTGAAGCCGATTCGAGAACTGTGACGTTGTGACCTCCCAAAGCGCATGAAATAGCTGCTCCGATTCCACCCAAGCCTGCCCCAACGATGATGATGTTTAGTGTAGCGTCCATATCGATTGTTTTGATCTTCCCATTCGGAGGAGAAGAGGCAATAACTGACCCGATCAACACCTTGGGTTGGAGAAGTGGCAACTAAACTCCAAGACAATCGCGTAGTACAGCTCCTCAGTTCGTGGATCCATGGCGGTAGTCTACCCCACGAGGTCCCTTTATTCGAGCCAGTAGGGTGGGGAAATATCGTCCCCAGAATTCGGTCGGAAAATCCGGCCGCGCCAGAGAAGCACCAACTCCCAACCTTGATGATTCTGATCAGGGGATCTAGACTATTGCACGGTGCTAACGATGAAGTGGGGACGTGGGAGCTCCGTGTTGCGAAGTCAAGCCCACGCTGGTGGCGACGCATTCGGACTTCTTCGCGCCTGTCTCGGCATGTCAGGTTTGCACGATTTAGAATAAAGCGGCAGGTCCCATTAGATGATCCGGATGAAGAAGTCAGTCAAGTCTTGAGCTGGAGTGACTTGAGATGGAGACCGAACCTTCGCAAGGCTGGATGGGGAGTTGAACTGCAGATATACGACAGTGAAGGACGTGGACTTTGGCCATGTCATTGATATTGAGGACAACTTGAGGAGGGCAAAAGGCACACGAGCATAACAAGGCTCGATGATTTAAACGAGGAAGCTCATGGTTATCAAGATCAAAGACAAAAGGAAGTAGCATTGAGCGCATAAAAGCGCATTCCAGAACCGACAGTACAGTCAAAACATGTCCATACCATAACCAACATCACCTAAACAACTTGAAGGTATGAATCCAGGACTTCAAGTCCTCGTCTAAGTCAACGAACGAACAATACGCCAGCCGAATAATTTCAACGCCGTTGATCTCATCACTCCATCGACAGCCCGCTGATGAACACAATGATACCCAAGAAACCAAACACCTAGCAATGTGGTCCCGAAAACTCCCAAAGTATACTATGCACCGGTTCTACCTCGACTTCATGCCAGGTCTAGTATTTCTCACCAAGAAGGGGCTAGGCATTTCGTCTTCTTGCTCGGGATCCCAGACTGGTGGTTCATTCTCAAGCATTCTCACAGCAACGTTGACCGCTCCGTCAGACTTGGAAATAGGCTTCTCGCGCGCAGGAATACCTCCTGCTCTCGCTTGCTGAAGCTCTACCAGCGAGCGGCCTTGAACTCCATTCCGTGACAGCGCTGTTTTCAGCAACCCTTCTCCTCTGCTGCTGGGTTTGGTATTATTATCCTTGAGAGTACGCTCCCCAGCTTTGCGTACCGGGCTGCCTGTATCACCTGCGACAGGAACCTTCGAAGAGGTTCCGCTAAGAGCAGGCATCACGAGTGACCGTGGACGTGTCGGGCTGGCTCCACCTCGTCGTGCAGGGCTTGTGGCCACAACAGGCACAGCGGAAGTTGGCCGCTTCACGTTTACTGCGTTGCTGGGCGCGAAGAGACTGGGTGCTTTTGCTAGACGATTCGTGTTCACTGGCATCGTCTTCTGTCGTCCCATCATCGGACGCTTGTTGAGCTGCTTGAAAGGATCCCGAGTTGGGCTTGGTAACACAGGTAAGTCATCTTCCTCGTCTTCGTCGTCAGCACCCAAAGAGTCTTCGGCGTCACTACCGATTGGCGTGCTGATGGATGAGGCATTTGTTGGTTTCCATCGTTCTTCTGCAGCTGCAAAGATGTTTCCTGCAGGCCGCTGGTGTGCTTGATTCTTTCGTGGCGATAGCGATAGCGAAGCAATGGACATTGGAGATGGATCCGCCATCTGTACATCCCTAGGCGACGCAACGGCGACTGCATTCGTAGCGAGGGTATGTGCTCGCGCGAACGGGGTTCGGGAGGTCCGCTTTACTGGTTTTGCGTATGGTGGTGGAGACTCAATAGAAAGTGAGGATATGTCTGTTCCAGACGGGAAGTCCGAAGAGTCTGCATCGTTTGATTCTTGAGACGCTGGTTTGGACTCGGAAATTTCCGCAGAGGGCGTAAGGGATCGAGGGAGTGCAGCTGCAGCTTGCTGCTCCAGACGCTTCAGTATTTCGCCTTCAAATATCTTCTCCAAGCGGTTTGCTTCCATAGCAACCTGGCGGTCGATCTCCAAGCGCGCTTTCACTTCCCATTCACGGCGAACTGAGGATTCGATCTCAGGTCGAAGTGCGGCTTCCAAGTTCTTCATTCGTTCCTCGGCCTCTTCCAGCTTTCTCTCAGCCGCCTCTTTTTCCCTCCTCAATCGATGGCCGAACTCCACGATCTCTTGCTCCTTGCGCATGAGCTTCACGATTGGTAGATTCAGTAGTTGAGAAGTATCAGGTCGAGCATTAGGGTTAACCTGCAAACAGCTGTTGATGACTTTCTGAAGATCATGCGAATAAACGGGAGGTATTGGAGAGATACGGCCGCTCTTGATCTTTTGGAAGAGTTCGATATGTGTCCTGGCGTTGAAAGGTGGTTCCTTGGCGCATAGCTCGTAGAGCAGACAACCTAACGACCAGATATCCGAGTATAGACTGTACCGCTCAGCCGCACAAATCTCTGGTGACATGTAATACGGTGTGCCAACATACGTCGAGGCGAAGTCATGGGACTGTAGGATCTTGGAGAGGCCAAAATCGCCCAACTTGACGTTATTCTGATCGTTGAGGAAAACTGCGGTCTGTCAGTTGAGATGTCATGGCCAAATTTGCCCATGCAGATTACCGTTTTCAGGCTTGATGTCTCTATGCAAGACCATCCAAGGTGCCTGCTTGCTCTTTAGTTTTGTAGGCTTTGCATTGGCGCCCAATCCCATAACGTTGGCCCCAGATGCCGGCGGATCTTCTCCGTAATGGCATCGATATAATGCCGTGACGATTTGTGAGAAAATGCTCCAGACAAATTCCTCCTCAGCGTATTGGTTCTTGTGCTTGAGTCTCTTGATGACTTGTCCTAAGTCTCCACCGCCGCAGAATTCCATGTACAAGTGCAAATCCTGTGTGTCTTTTCGGTGATCGCGTTCGATGTATTCGACGATGTTCTGATGCTTCAGCTTGCTGAGGATGGATAACTCCGCTTGTAACTGTTCGCGTTCCTTCTGTGACATGCGATTGTAGCTGATTTCTTTGCGGCAGAGAACCTGTTGGGTATAGACATTAGCATTGAGCGCCATTGTTTACATGTTCTTGCGGAATATTATTTACCAGGCCATCACTCTTCCTGCGAACCTTGTGTATCACTCCGAAACTTCCATGTCCTGTAGATGCGGGTCAGCCATCTTGTACCTATGGGCGACGAAGAGCGCATCGACGGCGGTGTAGCTGTGGTCCATACCAATCTTCTCGAGCACCTCGTACTTCTCCTCATTGGGGTCTGCCATGGTGGTGGGCATCGAATCGATCAAGCGAGGGCAGGATTATTATGCTGTTGTTAGTATGGCTAGAGAGAGTAAATAGAGTAGATGAGATCGAGGCTGCAGGTGGGACGTTGCTAGAACAACCGTGTTTACTAAGCACGGACTTCTTACTACGTAACGTACCTAGTAATAGTACCGCGATTTTAGGCCATCAATCATCTCAACATCCATTGCTGGTCCGACGCCCCAGAGACAGCGTGCGGAATGCGTGATAGCTAGGCTGTTGCGTGGTTCCTCAGAGATCCATCTCAAACACAAGCAGTCGTCCATCGACCCACAGCTCCGACCACAGGCGAGAAGCATACCTTTTTGATCACTGGGGCATCCTCAGGACTCGGAGATTGATATGCCACGCCTGCCGCCGGGTTGACCGAGGACTACGAAGAGGGACCATCGGCCATACATTGAGACCTTATTCAACGATGCGTGAATCACAAAAGGGCGGTCCAGAAAACGCGGCAACGGCAATCGTACAACTCATAACAGGAAATGGGTTCCTTTCTGCAATTAATCTTGCGCAACGATGCCATGGTCCAGGCAAGAGACAAAGCCGCAAGTCTCACACAGATCTCGATGCCATGGAAGAAATGGCCAAGAAGCACATGGTATGACCACGTTTGATCGAGATTCATGGTGGTCAAATCCCGCGGACAAAGACACTGCTATGAATTGTGTGCGAGAAAGATAAGTATCAAGATCAAGCAAAATCAACGTCAATTCACAAGCCTTGCAGAGAGATTATGCTGGCTGGGTGCTCCTCTCAAATGAGGCCCTTCTCATCCTCTTTGCTCCCCTTGGAACCTGCTCCTAGGCCCTCATCCTCCAATCCAGGCCCAGTTGTTCGCGTAGAACAGTAACAATCAATCAATCCCACCACACAATGAAACCGTTAAGACAATAAATGACCATCTTACCTTGGAATGATGGAACCAGGAAATAGGAAGCCAGGAAATAGGAAGCCAGCCAATACCGAGGAAGCCTTGGAAAAGAAAGATCTTGATCAGTGCGCCGTGGCCTGTTGACTGAGACCGAGGCTGCGTATTCCTTTGGGCTGACACACATGCCTTGTCTTGCTGCTTGGACTCCTTCGAAAGTCCACTTTCATAACGCACCCAGTATCTCAGTTGTTACCGTCCCAAACGCTTCACACTTGTGCGTGCAGCCCTCTCACACTCGATACGACCCAATCTTTGCGCACATGGATCTCACCACGTGGCTGATCCGACGTAAGACGTCGCTCTGAGCTAGCATCGTCACTTGTTGCTTTGTCATCCTGCATGTTATCAGCTTTTTTCATCGAAAACTGGCCTTCGGAACCCTTACCAACTCAAGCCACGTCATGTCTTTTTCTGGTCTATCTTGAAGCTCTCTTATCTGCCTTGAGCCCGAGGCCTTATGCGCACCGAATCCGCTGGAGCCGTTACTCCCAGAGGACCCCTTGTACTTGGCTCGCAAGCGGATGTAGAAGGGTCGTAGCATGGGAATGTTGATGCAGAGGCCTGCTAATATGAGCTCGACCGAGCAAAGCATGAAGGTAGTGAGCGAAGTTCCAGTCAAATTTCCCAATAGATCAATGGTGTACATCTGGACTGTTATATAATCAGTTGACTGGTCCCCAGATTTAGGATGGCAAATTTTGCTTACTGAACCTCGACAACGAGATGAAGACACAAGCACCTCCAAGCCCAAAGCATGCAATAATTGCGAGTTTCTCGGTCTTTCTCATTTGTAGTTGCCACACCGAACGAATAGGCAGTATGACGATGACCAGGTCTGTGATTAGGTTGCTCATAATCAAACACTTCAAGAGTAAGATCTGATCCATGCAGTGTCCGACACGTTCAACAGTCCACTGCTGCTGGATAGGATCGCAAAGGAAAATGCAGAGGAAGTTAAAGACGACAGCCCATATCACGACTATGGCACCAACACCGTACACCCATTTTGAGAGTCGAGCCGCGAAGAGTCGCATGTAAAGAATCAGCTGGCTCATTTTGAGGGCTGCGAGACACCATATGTACACCAATGTGAACGCAAAGGTAATCTGCATGATAACAGGAAGATTGTGCGCCACTATCAATGGAGTCAGTAAGAGTGGACAGTCCTATCAAGACAGTATGAACCTACACTTTGGATACACCGGAGCTGTGGCATCGAAATCGACGCCTACACCGATGGTAAACACCACAGCATTCAAGCCTATGGTACTGCCTGAAAGTGCCTACCCACAACTGTGAGTGGTGATTTCGCTGTGATATATACGTGCTCGATCAACCTACCAGAGCCAAAACTGATAGAATATCATCAGCACCGATACCCATACCTCGCTGTCGGCCAACTATTCGGAAGCCAACTGTGACCGCGAACAAGACCCATAGCACCGAGATGGCTATGAGAGAGTCCCAGGCACTGCCGGTCATGGGTATGGGCTCAGTTTTGATGAACATAATTTCTGGCCGTGAAGAAGAAGAAGAGACTGCAAATGATGGAGAAGTGGTACGATCAGGAATCAGTCCTCATCTGGTGCCAAGTGAGATTTGATATTCAAGTAGCATGGCACTCCCTTTGAGTACGTCCCAGGTTCCCCTTCTTTACCCTCCCCCCCCCTCTCAGGTTCTATCCGTACTGTTGCAATCGACTAGACGAGATGGGTGCGTGCTCAACCTCAGCGGTCCCGGAGAGCGGGAGCCCAACCCAGCATATTGTTTTTTACATGGTTAGGGGCATTCTTTTGCGGATTGCTTGTACCAGAGTGCTTTTGCCATGCATGCCATGCAGAAAATTCCGCTGCATGGTGAATGGGGCTGGCAAGCGTGATGGCGATCTGTTGTGTACTTACGTAGTTGAGTGACGATCTTCGTAGCGAGTCACGTTTGCCGTTTCCGCACAGCCGTCCCTGCCGCTTGACACGTTTCGGCTCCTCCCGCTCTGTGGCTCTTCATCTTCGGCAGTTGCGACCCCCACAATCCGACTCCAAGCATGATTCCGGCGAATCTCAAAGATACTGTGGTCCATTATGCCAAACGCTCTCATGATGTCCTGGTTTCTAATTCGACCTTTTTTCGTCACGCTTTATCACCCCAAAATAGCTTGTTGAACCTTTCCAACGATGATGAGAAACCCATGCTGGCCAGTGCGCGAAGATCTACGAAAGAAGGCCTTTGGAAGCACATATCCCAGCCAAAGAAGAATAAGAAATTGCACCTATATGCCTTAGCGGGTACCGACGGCAATACTTGCAGGGAGTCGAGAGCGACAGTCGGGTCAGCAATCTACATCCACCAAGAATAAACTTATCCAGCAACTTGAACAACATTTTCGCATCAAAATCTCCGAATGAACCGTCCTTGCAGAAGTCCAGATCTAACCTACCGTGCTCTTAATTGTGACAGTATTGCATTGAAGTGAGTTCTGAGTGGACATGGATTGGTGTACCGGCTGTAGTGCAAGTGCGACGAGTACTTACTCCACTCACGATCCACAGCGGAGCAGCTTTCCGATAATCACCCTGCCTTCTCTCCTATCGCAGGACGAATCAGAGTTCGGGTGATGAAAGAATACTTGATTTCAAGGGGTATTTCTTTCGCCTTTGGCACGCTACTTGACATCCCAAACATTTATCTATTGCTCCATAAAGCGCGGGATATACTTGGGGATATTCCCGTCTTGTGGAGGGCCTGCCACGATTTCTTGTTTTTGTTTTACGTTGTTGCACAGTGCAAGTTCTTTCAACGAATTCGCTTCAAAATGGAGTCGCTACGGCTATCTTCCATTGTGTCTCTGACCAGTCTTGCCTGGACCGTCTCTCTCTATACTCTTTACCGCATCGCCATCGCTCTCTACAACATCTCACCACTTCACCCGCTATCCAGGTTTCCGGGTCCCAAGATCGCGGCGGCATCGTATCTATATGAAGCTTACTACGACTGGTGGACAGTGGGCCGATATGGAAAAACCATTGCTCGCATGCACGAGCGCTACGGACCGATCGTCAGAATCAACCCAGACGAGCTTCACTGCTCCGACCCAGCTTTCACCGACGAAATCTACGCTGGCCCAGGACGCGTTCGCGACAAATGGCAGCACCAATTGAACACTGGCGGTGCTGGACCTGTCTCTGTGACGGGTTTCTCTACCGTGGACCATCATCTTCACCGCGCACGCAAAGCACCATTTGCCAAGTTCTTCTCTCGCCAACAGATGCTCAAATTGGAAGATGAAGTGCACGACTTTGCGCAGCAGACTATGAACAAGATGTTGACCTCTGCCGGCAAGGGAGCTTTCGACGTAAAAGAAGCTTTTAATTGCTTCACTGCAGATGTCATTTCTCAGTATGCCTTTGGCGAGCCTATGGGATTTATCGCCCAGGAGGGCTGGGAGCCGAACTTTGCAACCTGGGTCAAGTCGTTTTTCAAGAGTGCGTACATGATGAGGCACAATGCGCTCGGTAGAAAAATGGCTCAAGTCATGCCTTTGATGGCGGATTACCTGGGCGAGGACATCAGATCCGTGATGAGGCAAATGACCGTAGTAATTCCTGGCTACATCCAGCAGGCTGTGAAGAATCCCGATAACGGAAGGGTTTTCGCGGATTTGGTAGAGTCCAAGTCCCGACCTCAGAACGAGACTGAGGAGGAGACCATGTATCGTCTCAGCGGCGAGGGATTCAATTTCTTGCTTGCCGGTACCGAAACTACTGCTGTAAGATTTCCTCGTCTACTACTAGAACGACCTTTGTTGATAATCTTTTACAGGCAATTCTCACTGTCTTCACTTACTGGGTTCTCGAAAGGCCCGAAATCTATGCACGCCTCATGCAAGATCTCGAGGGCATGAATGCACAAAACCTAAAATGGGTTGAGCTTGAGAAACGTCCCTACTTCTGGGCAATCCTTCAAGAGTGTCTTCGAATGATGCCCGGTGTGTCGCACAGATCTGCCAGAGCCGCACCTCAGGAGGAACTAGTCTACAAAAGCCAAGATGGCAAGACCGAATTCGTCATCCCCAGGAATACTCCCATCGGCATGACTTCCATGATCAACCACTGGAACGAACATCTCTTTCCCAATCCTGATGAATTTACACCCGAAAGGTGGCTCGTCGATGGTCTGCCAAATTACCAGCTTCAGAAGAAGTTGATTTCCTTCGGCAAGGGAAGTCGATCTTGCATTGGCGAGAAGTAAATTATTCCCGTGCGCGATTGTGAATTAGTAAGATACTAACCGATAAGCAGCCTTGCGTACTGTGAGCTGTACATTATGGCGGCGCTCATGGCTCTTCAGGTCGTACCCAGATCTAAACTTGTAGACACGACGGTGGAGGACATTATCTATGATCATGATCTAATTGTCGTACAAACCAAGAAAGGCTCGATTTCGGTTCGCATTGCGATCGATTAGGTAGCTCGTAGCAATTGTACATGAAACTTCCTCCAGTCTGTTTGTTATGCCGGAGTCGAGTTGTTAGAGATTGTTATTCGTGCCGCGTTACCTGTTGTTAGTCTAGCCCTGGTCTCATTCATTCAACTCCGGGTAGGGGTTACTCGACTAGAAGAACTGCTTGGAGGAATGTTAACAAGTCCACGGGTATATAACCCTCAAATCTTCTGCAAGGTGTATTTGTGTGCGTGTGCATAATGTTGACTATATCAGAGGATAGAATATGCTGCATTTGTGACCAGAGCGACTGAATGACTTACTGCCTCGATTCACCTCTTGCGGTAGTAGAAGCAGATGGGTCTGCCATAGAGACGTCCGAGTCGTTATTGGTACGAGCTGTATTCTGTTGATTGGTGTTTGTTCTCAGAGTCGAGAGACGTTCGGAACTTTCAAGATTGATCCGTTTTGGACATTCTGTATGGATGCTCGAAAAGGTCATCTCCTTCAGTGAGAATGAGTGCCGAAGTGACCATTTGTCGTGGCGTTGGAGCTCAGGGCAAAGACGCCCGGCATGTGATACGTGGCTTATAATTTCCCGTCCATTATCATCCCAACCTCAGGCTCCAATCTTTCATCACCTTGAGGGATACATCACGGTCGACATCGCATTGTTATAGGTAGCTTTCTTTCACTCCAATGGTCGCCGCGCTTCGCAGGCCATCACTTTTGAACCATGAGCTACCAACCAGACACCAGGTCGCTCGCTCCCTTTCAAGTAGTCCATATCCTTCAGACAGAATTTGGCCATAGGCAGCGTCACAAAAAGGCAGCGCTCCGCTCGCCCACAGATCAGTCAATTACATCCTGACAGACGATGCCTCTGTTCGGTGCACTAGCTTAAATGGAAGCTAAACTCGAGGTCACGCACAAAAACATGGATGCGATGGAACAAAACCAGACGAGCATCTAAAAAGAGCAAGGAAATACACCAGATGAGAAGATTCCGACATGATTTACACCTGCAGACTGGGGCACAGGGACAGAGTAGGGAAATTTCCACAAGACGGACCCTAACCGTCAAAACCTTCTGCAGGACACAGACTCCGACGATTCCAAGAATGAAATGCGAGCTCTGCACAAGAGTAACACAGAACCACCTCATCGGTAAGGGCTGTCAGGTAAGCGAACAGTGGAAAAGAGAACAGAAAAGGAGGCAATGGATGGAGAAGCATGGAAAGACTGGAATCTTGATCGGTTGCTCATATCTACCTCCATATATTGCGGAGCAACATACAATGCATCAGTCCTTGCTGGCAAGGAGAGAGGACCCCGAATCCTCGGTGTAAGTATCATCAACCCAGCTCATTCTTTCCAATCTCGAAGTAACTTGCCAGTCAATTGCGTGTACAAATCTCGCAGATAGGATGTACAACACATCAAATGTGGCTACAGAAGAATGATCTGTAGGGGTGTACAACTCGTCGCATGTGGTCAATCCAAGGAGCATTTACATAGCCTCATGCCAACCTCCAGGCTATGATTACTTCTCACGGACCCAAAGAATAACTTGCACAAAGTCAATTACTCTGGTACCAGCGGCTGACTTCGAGACTCAGCCACCACGTCGAACCAAAGAGTAGAAAAGCATAAATTGACTTTTTCACACTCTCCGCCCGATCATCGCGCACCCGCTTGGTGATACAATGGCCTTTCTGGCCACCAAAACTACGAGGATGTCTCCTGAAATACTGCCTGGTAATCTCAAAGGTGGTTTCTAGTGGAAGTGAAGACTTGCAGAACAAGCTTTCTTTCTCTGCTGCGAGCTAAGATGGTGACATGAGGATTCATTACATGATATAAGTATGGTTCGACTCGGTTCAGAGCGACACGAAAAATATACTGGCACCGTAAAGCCCATGGGATTGGGCAAAGGCGCAAAATTTTCAGCGTCTGTGACCCCGTACCAAACCTTATACTGTTGGAGTCGTCGAAATAAACTTTCTTGTTTTCTTTAAGTAGCTGGCCTTTTCGGACTCTCCCTCTCTCTCTCTTCTACCACAAACATTTTACCATCTGCTCTCAACAAGTTCAAAATCTCAGCATTCAACTCTCAGCTCTCGCATTGCCAACTCAAACGAACTACAAGCTTCAGCTTATACACACATACACATTGCACGCATACATCTTGCACTCATACATCTTGCACTCATACATCTTGCACGCATACACATTGCACGCACACATTACAAAGGTTAGCAAGACACCACATATTCACATAGATCCAACGGAGTTCTGACATACGAAAACAGCAAAAAGTCCACTTTCAAGACTGTTTACAAGACTTCAAGACTCTCACGGCTCAAAAGTCTCAACTAACAATTACCAAGATGTGCAGTACAGCCCGGTATGAAGCTAAACGCCGTGCCGACCACGAAAGCAACAAGTACTCTAGCTACAACTGCCCAAATTGCATGGGTCAGAAGACCAAGAAATGCGACGACTGCCGCCGACAAGCTTTCAAAGACAAGGCTACCAAGGAATCAGCCAAGGAGGCTATCAGAATTAAGAAGATCGCCGAGCACAACGCCCTGTATGAAGCTAAACGCCGTGCCGACCACGAAAGCAACAAGTACTCTAGCTACAACTGCCCAAATTGCATGGGTCAAAAGACCAAGAAATGCGATGACTGCCGCCGACAAGCTTTCAAAGACAAGGCTACCAAGGAATCAGCCAAGGAGGCTATCAAACTCAAGAAGACCGCCGAGCAAAACGCCCTATGCGAAGCTAAACGCCGTGCTGACCACCAAAGCAATAAGCACTCATCGATGATCTTCTAGCGGAGATCGATATCGATAAATTTCGGGACATCATCGTGACAGTGGAGCCGGCTATTGAGTGCCCCGGGGGAGGATATCGTGTTTTTGGGGGGGGTTGGGGGCACTCAATAGCTGGCACCACTGTGGCGTGCGACTGGTTGAATGTGGAGAGAAGGGGGGTGTTAGTTATGTAAGGGAGGGAGGGAGAGAGAACCCGACGTAATAGATACATAATCGAAATTTGACGAACGTAGACGTGACTGTAATGGAATAAGCGTCGTGTGAGACCTTGAAGCAAATAGCTTTTTGCCCTTCACAACTAAACCTTAAAAGATCTGGATCTGGTGCTTACGCGGCACGGTTCTGTGACCGTCAAAAATGCCGACACTCCACAGCGTCGAAAGCATCAATATGTATGAAAATCAGCAGAGACCAAAGTGAGTAAATTGACCAACCGAAATAAGCAGAAGAAGGCAGAGATATCACTATTTTTTCTTATTACTCGCACCGAGATAACAATCACCCTCCCTTCATATGTTCTCCTTTCCTGGGTATATCGTTCCTTTAATCAATCATCGCTTTTCTGTTTGTGTGATTGATTTTCATGCCTCATGCTCGTGCCGCAGACCCCCACGCCTTGCCAAACGACAGAATGATTTGAAAATAAAACAGAAGTTTGCAAGGCCCAACAGTAGACAATCATTGTCCGTCACGGATATGAGTGCCAAAGAAGGAACCAGGAATTTCCCGCCCAACTCCAAATCGTCCCACCCATCGTGATAACAATTTATCTGGATTTCTTGAACTCAAAAGACAGGCCAATTGTTGAAAGATCCACCTCCGTCTATCGTCTTCATATTCGGACTTCTAATCACCATCCAAGTCCGTTTGGTGCGCCAAAGCCTTCGAAATTGCCTCCCAAGTCGTTTAGATACCAGCCCATGGGGTCGAAGAAGTCATAGCTTGTGGCGCCATTGTATTGCATGTCAGATTGTGCAAGCGGTAATCCACCAAAGCCGCCAAAACTCGCCATGCCTTGAGAATCAACGTGTTGCGTTTCGTCTGGCAAGCCAACAGATGGCCGTCTCCCGTTCGAAAAGGATGAGCTACGATGGGTCATCGCTATTGGGGAAGTCGGATTAAGAACCTGGTCCTTGAGTTTGCCACGATCACCGTGCATCTCCTCTTTCCAGCGCCAGATGCTATCGAAGACATGTGACATGCTCATGCGGTATCGGCGCTTGAGCGTGAGACTGGAGTCGACATGGCCGGCAGCCACGCTTTCTGAAATAACCACACCACCTTCTGTGCGCGCTGCATCCCAAGAGTTCCACATCTGTGCTAGCACTTCGCCTAATCGCTGGGGAAGGTCATTATCGCGAGCACTCATCGTACGAATACAATCGATGGCATCCCAGAAGAGCTGTACACCCTCGTCTCGGTTGGTGTGCTCAGCAAATCCAAAAAAGGAGTTCATCAGCTTCAAGAGCGCTGCGGCAGCTGCAACACACATTTGATAGATGTAGTATGGTGCATATTTTATACCGTTTTCATAGCCACAAGCAGCGGTGACAAAGCCGCGCACACTCTGATCGAGCTCTCGGAGAGCGGGCTGGTAGTCTGCCGAGCCGTGGTCTTTGAAGAATACTTGAAGATTCAGGTGCATTTGAGCAGAATGAAAGTGGATAGCGTCCAGTGCTAAATGGTCAGCGCTGGCATATATTCAAAAAAGGTAGTTCACTTACGATTGGAAAAGTCGATCTTCGCTTGTAGTCTACTCATTTCCATTTTGCAGTCGCCCAGAGCAGTCTGCATCTTCTCATTGCGCGGGCAGTAGATTTCACGGGTGATTTTGTCGATCACCTGCTCGATCTCCAACCTTGAATCGAGAGAAGTCAAGATCTGGGAATATTCGTCCCCTCGCTTCTTCAAAGTGTTGTCATATATGGTCTCGGGAGGTTGCCCATAGCCAGTAGAAACATTCTGAGCGACCAGATTGCATATCGCCCATGTCTTCAGTCTATCAGTGATCTGTTCAGTGCGTAGATTGACTGGAATGTTATTGAAGTCGGACGGATTGGAGGGCCGGTGGATCCCAAGGTGCATCGCAAATTTCATCATGACACCGGACAAGGTGAAGGTCATATCTTCGGTTGTACTGCTTATTGGAATTGGCCAGGTGCACAGTAAGCACAAGCCTTTGACATTGTGGTGCCCTGCTTTGCTTGGTGGTCGAGTGATTGTCGCATTGACTAGATCCATGTAAGGCTTTAGTAGTGTAGAGAACATAGAGCCTCCAGTGTAGCGCCTGCAAGCTATCATGATGACAGTCCAGAAGAGAAAGGGTGATCGTTCGAAGACGTGTTCCGGGGTGTCCTTTGGGTCCAAGACTGGTAGCCATACGTGGTAATGGTCAAAGTACTCTCTCCACATTTCACCGATCACGTCCATGGGAATGGTGATGTCTCCAATTCCAAGTAAATGTGGCACAGGCGTAGGCGTGATGCGGCCCATAGGCCCTGGAGTGGCTCTGTTGCCATCACTGCCCGCCGACTGCTTGAGGTTGAGCAGCAATGCCGCGTCATGAGAACCGTCGTCATGCCTGGGAGGTGTGTCCATAGTGAATTCGCCCATCTGATTGCCCTGTAGCATTCGTAGTTCGAATTGTCTCCATTGCTCCTCTCGCTGTTGAAGTCGGCGCAACTCGTTGCCCAAATCCTCCACTTGACGTGCCAGCTCCTCGTTGCTTCGTTCCAGTTCGGCCTGCTGTGATCGTTTGCCTACGCGCTTGAAGTCTGCAGTGATTTCGCATTTGAACTTGTGTTTGGTGCAGCGGTCGCAGCTCTGCCATGGGTCCTCGACGACGTTACATTTCAGCTGCGAGTGGAAGTCAGTGCGATTGATCTACACGACGAGTTGCGAGCGCATGGCGATGCAAGTACCCATAGCTCGAGCGGTTGGTGGCCTGTACACGACTCTGATAGTGGGGTGGATGGCTGTAACTAACCTTCTGCTGTCTGCACTGATTGCAGGCCCGTTTGGTGCCATTTTGACGCGACTTTCGATTAGAGCCATTGCGTATCAAGCCATTGACACTGCCCTCGTGGTCGTCCTGTCCCTCGTAGTCGAGTGCCTGTGCCTGCTCGTCGAAGGAACCGAGCTTCCGCTTCTTCGTCGATTGCCTGGGAATGCTGGGAGGAGTGGTGGATTGGTGGTCTAGCTGTCGTCCGGGAGTCTGCAGGGCATATCCATAGGGGGGCAGCTGTGGATCTGGCGACTGGAAGACGTTTGTTCCGTCGTTTTGTTGCATGATGTTCTCTTTCTATGTTTCAATGGCAGATGTCTCCAGGCCTCCCTATATCGGACGGATAGGAGGGGTGAAATCGGGCATAAATTCCTCACGCTAGTAGATCCGAGTCGATTTCGACTGATCATTTGACTCGGCAATCCTGAACGAGAGATCGACAACTATCTATTGCCGGATCGGTACTTCACTTTCTACCTCAAAGGGATATTATACATACAGAATTGAAGCTTTTGAATACTAATCCGCCTTTATCACTTGGTCCTCGGCATGTTGTAATACAATAGGTTGAGAGCTTCTTATCAAGCGAGCTGGAGCACTCGAAAGAGGGAACGATACTGCTGTGATCCGTCACTACGCTTCATTTGATAGCAATATCAAGCCATGGCAAGCTGTGTTGAATTCACGCACTGGTACGATTCCATGCAGTCTACAAAGTAATTGTCTTTTGAAAATCTCATAGTTCTGGGGTATCAAACGCAGCAAAGCTGTTTCCCTGCGCACGAACATGTCCCATATCCCCAACGCCATAAATGCTGGTTGATCATTCATACACATCGTAAAAGAAAACCATTGCCTGTCCTCCCATAAAGCTATCTGTTGGACTTGCCCGGTCCTCCCTTTGTCTTCTTGAAAACTCGCTTCCTGAAGGTAAGCTCGTTCCGGATTCTGCGATGTGCTTTCTGGACGCGGATCGCTTTCTTCGGCGCTCTTCGAGAGGAGGATGAGGATCGTGTGTCGTGTTTCGTTGCGCCATCGACATCCATTTCTGCGGGGAACAAACGAGTTAGCCAAAAAGTCACAGACATGCTACGAAAAGCACGAAAATGACTCTTTGTCAAGATCCATAAGAAATTCTCCCCCTCCTCCAAATCCATCCATATCGATATCCGTGCAGAGGCCGAGGAGATGGTAAAACATGTCGTCGCCAGCTGCTTCCATGTCTCTATGCTTCTCTTCGCCACTGTCTGACCTTCCTTCGCTATCGCTAAGAGAGGCAGGAACGGGGCATGAGAGGCGGAAAGACAAACCTTCTGTTCTTGCTGGGGCGTCCTGGTCCTTGCTCGAGGCTTCTGCAGAAATGTTAGTCTGAGCAAACGTTCTGGGAGAAATCTGAGCAGCAGCCGGAGGAGACTTGCCGTTTTCTGCGTCCACCTCCATTTCTGTCTTTGCGGGTTTTGGCTGCGAGGCGAGGTCGAGGAGTCTTTGCGATAGGCGTTCGGTTCTTGCTTCGTCGACTGGGGCGTAGACTCTTGAGCGAATCTTGACGCGGTTGTTCTTTTTGCTGGTAGCTCGGAGTCCCTTGGCCATAGTTGTAGCGGTTTTAGGAGCGATTTAGTGCGAGGGTGATGGTTGAAGATGGTGTTGCTGTGGAGGAGTTGTACAGTGAAAGAAAAAAGGGTTGGTTCATATCGTGCGAGTCATGTGGCGATCTCCTTCGATGCTGAGAGACGACGACGACGCCTTGCTCGTAACTCTGGTACGCTCGCAGTCGCTGGCACCAACTCGTCCTGCTAAAAACACTGCACGCTGGCACAGAAAGAGCTGTGCGAATAACCTCTCCTCTCCTCTCTTCCAGTGCCTCCTGCTCGAGTGAAAATCGAAGTGTGAATCTCATCACAGCCGTCCAGTCCAGTCCAGCTCGCCTTCAACACTGGAGCACTTGCTAATTCTCATCCCGCCTGCAAGAACTCTACAACTGTCATGTCTCGAGGAGCTCAGTGGAACCGAAAGCAGGCCAAGTCACAATCTCATTCACATCTCGCCACAAAACACACCCTTCAAGCACCCATTGCCCTCCGCTGCCTATCGTAGTAGGATCCGGGTAGTTCAGTACTACAACGTCCCAAGGTCGACCTCCCACCGTGCACTTGACAATACACAACAATGGCATCGGCTTCCGGCTCATTGCAATCGCAAGGCCAGTCAATAGAGGCACGCATCAAGACTCTGGTAAACAACGAGCTAAGAGAAATCTGTAGAGGCGAGGGCCTACTGGTTTCCGGCATCAAAAGTCAACTTCAAAAGCGGATCATAGATTGTGTGTTCCCACCCTCTGTTTACTTCAACAATAAGCCACTCGCTGACTGTTACCCTCCACTCCAGATTTGAACTCACTCCTCCTACAAGGCGATCAACAAGCACTTTTTGAACTTCGACACCGCGTTTACAACGGAGGGAAACCACCACTACCAGGCGGCACTTCTTCTTTTGCCTCACCCTCCAGAGTCGGCGCTGCCGCCGTTTCGTCCTACCCACCTGCACCTGGCAGCATGCCTCCAAAAAATGGAGAAAAGGCCTTTGGAGGCCAACATCAGGGCTTGACCGGCAATCGCCCACTGTACATGAGTGAGTACAGCTCCAATGCTAGCACTTCTTCTGCGGATCAATGTATGCTGATGGCAAATAGCTCCCCTCAATTTCAAGAGGAGTCCCTTCTACACCATCCGCGAGGCCCTGACAAGGACTTTAGACATGCCAGGTATGTTTTTACAATGTGCGTGAACGTGGCGCCCACTGATCGGTCTTTACACAGTCTACAGCTCCCACCGCAACACTATGATCCTTCCCCTCAAGTTACCGGGTCCATATGTGAACCATCTCAGGACCGACAGTTCAATTCGTGTTCTACTATACTGCGCCGCAGGGGATGCTCCCAAGGGTACTGAAGTGGACATCACCTTTCCCACACAGCTGGAGATCAAAGTAGGGGGAGAAGAGGTGAAGGCCAATTTCAAGGGATTGAAAAATAAGCCTGGGTCAACCAGACCTGCAGACATCACAGGGTTTATCAAGCGCGAGCCAGACTTCCCAAACCAGATCCACGTCACTTACGCACTGACACACAAGGTAGCTATTATCATTTTTTTACATCCCTAACTAACATTCTCGCTCGTTAGGCTCATGAAAAACAGATCTTTAATCTAGTCGCGTTGCTAGTGCAGAAGCACTCCGTTGAAGAACTGGTTAAGCGAATCGAAGATCGCGGTGTCATAAGCAAGGCTCGCGTCATTTCTGATAGTAAGTATTCCTACCCTTCATTCCACACTCTCATCGCTGATCACTTTCATAGTGGTCTTGAAGAACAGTGACGAGGACATTGTCGCGACGTCAAGTATCATGTCCCTCAAAGATCCCGTCTCGTACACCAGAATCGCCATTCCCATCCGCTCAACCGCATGCACTCACAATCAGTGCTTCGATGCTTCTTCGTTCCTACAACTTCAAGAGCAGGCTCCACTCTGGAAATGTCCAGTCTGCGATAAGGCACTGCAATTCGAGCACCTCGCAGTGGACCAGTAAGGTGATCTATGACATGGACCGAATCTATTGATTAATGTGATATAGATATGTCCAAGAGATTCTCGCGAACACCTCAAGCTCGGTCGACCAGGTAAACATTGAGCCGAACGCAACTTGGTCGCCTGTCGGCGCAAACGATGCTCGATCGAATGGACGCTCCAATGGAACCGCGAATGGCCACAGTCACGACGACGACGATGACGATGACTCAGATGAGGATTTAATTGAGATCGTCAAGCCGAAACACCCTGTGATGAAGGTGGAAACATCGAATGTGCCATTCTCTTTCTCAAAATTAACGCCGCCAAATCAATCTTCGATGACACCGCCAGTCCCGCCCGCTGCATCGGCTGCATCATCCGGACCACGGCCTGGCCAAAAGCGCAAATCCGAAGTCATTGACCTGACGTTGAGCGATGATGATGAACCGCCGGTCAAAAAACCACATTACAGCACGCCAAATAGCCTGCCGGATTATGGGCAACAAAAGAACGGGTAT
Source organism: Venturia aucupariae (assembly GCA_003693225.1). Lineage (NCBI taxonomy): Eukaryota > Fungi > Ascomycota > Dothideomycetes > Venturiales > Venturiaceae > Venturia > Venturia aucupariae. The sequence goes on from QWZN01000084.1 coordinate 154,939, forward strand.
CCTTCGTACCCTCGGTCAAACCATTATGCGCTCAATACTAACGGAAATGTGTCTCACCAGGTCCAGACACATCCGGCAATGAGAGGAACCTCACGTTTTATTAACAGTGTTGTCAACCCTACCAATACAGCACCCTATTCTTCACCAGCGCGCTCACCAGCCGGCTCCAACAGGGAGCCCATCAGCCTCATTTCCTCGCCAACACACAGACCATCACCACCACGGTTAGACTACTTGAATAGCATGTCAATACCATCGAACTCAACAACACGACCTTCTCAATATCCAAGCCTACCACGACCGCCAGACTTTCCAAGGCGACACATTGAACAACCCATTCGAATATCTGAGCAACGTAATGCCCTCCTCAATCTGGCTTCCGGACGGGACCCTCATGACTACTCTCCGAGCTGACATAATGGCGTTTGAAGCAGGTGGGACAAGATAAGGTATTTAATTGCAAGTCTGATTGGCATGCTTCTTTTCATGTGGGTTTTTGGGACTTTCATCATTTCGAGCGCGGCGTTCGCCGAGGACCGCGAACTGCGACGGGGTATTCATGACTTTCAAAACACGGGTATCTGATGAGCATTATTGGCGTTGCACTTTGGGAAGGAAAGATGCAAGAACGGGCACAAGGAGGATATTGGGCGTGATGACGGATAGCAGGTCGAAGATTTGCCGGAGATTGAACGATCATCTATTCCAGTTCCTTCTCTTGTTGAAAATATCATCAATTTTCTCGATTTTGTTACTTGTGTTTCAATTCGTGTGTGTGCAGCTGTTGACGTGATCCAGTACTCCTAGCACGTGTCGGAGATGATTGAGAGCACCTTTCAAAGCACCTGCGGAGACATGTGTTTTATATTTTTGATTCGAAGGTAGATATAGTATAATTCTTAGCCTGACGGAGATTCCCGTTTTTGCTTCTTTTCAAACATACGTAGTACCCCCTTCCCTTTCCAGCCCCTTTCCACAGGCTTTGTTTTGTAGTTTGAGTCCTTATGGTGTCTGTTTTTCTTCAATAACTTGTCGTTTTGGCCAAAAGCTCGATTTGATAGTTTCGGCTTTCCGGCGGTGTGGTGTATGTACTTTGTTATTAGATAATGGATAGGTAGTTTGCTAGGTAGCTGGGGTATCGAGATTTTGACACGCACCTGAATCCACGTTTGGAGGGGCCTCTTGGTTTATCGTTTCGTCCTAGGTGGTTTTTCTAGATTATGAACTGACTCTTTTTGTTGCCAATTTTGTAATGTTTTGTGCTGTTTGGGTCCTGATGGATGTTTGGTGATGGTGTTGTTTTGATATTGTTTGGGCTTTGGTGATGTTCGTTGGAGCGCGGGAGTTTGATGTCAAGTCCAATGATGGTATAGGATAGTTATACTGGTAGTAATTTGTCCACATTCGAAATTCTATGCCGTTCCACAGTTCCAGCATAGGCATCCGCGTGGTCAATTTCATTACAAAATATTTCCAGACTCAAGAAAGTGGGTATCAAACTACTGTACTCTCAAATAGCCAGAACGCCTTGTCCACCACATCCACGAAATCGGGCCTTCAAATGTACAGCTTCCTCACAATTTCTCCGCAGCGGCGTCTCCAGCCCTTGCCTGCTTCTTCGACTCCGTCAAATCCAACCCCTCATGTCTAGGCAATCTGACCTCCGCGCCCTCGATGAACGCGACACCAGCTTTCGTCCTCGCCATATCATTGATCCAGGCACTATCTGGCTCCACCCTCTCCTTGCCGAGTGTGAGAGTGTCGGCCAGATACATCCAACACAACGCGTTTCCGACCGTTCCGACTTCTGGAGAGACATGACTGGATGCATACGAACTCATAGAGTCGTAGACATCCGGGTTGGACAAGAGTGCGTGGATATGGCTAGCCACGGCTTTGTAGTCGCCCGGCTCGACAATGAAGCCGGATTTGGTATGGACGACTTGGAGGGGAATGCCACCTGTATTTGTGGCGATGACCGGAATACCCTTGTGCAATGCCTCGGATACTTTGACCTCAAACCCTTCACGTGTGGAGAGCTGGAGAGCTATCCTTGCATTTGAGAGTAGGACGTTTAGAAGCTGATCTGTTGGTCCTAGACGGAGGAGGACAATGTCGTCTTTCAGATCGGGATATTTGCCAGTGATTTGATTGAGAGTTTGACTGTAGATCAGGGTGGCATCAGGATCGTCGATGGCACCATGGCCGGCTATGACTAGTTGTGGGATTGATTTGTGGGGTGTGTCTTTCGCAAGGTAGACGTGGCGGTACTCGGCATATGCGGCGAGCACATCGGGAATTCCCTTTGATGGATCGAATCGGGCAATCTGTACGATATACTCGCGTTCTGGGTAGACTAGGCAAGTCATTCCTTGACGCAAGCATTCTGTATAGAGGTCATGAATATAATATTGTTGATCTGCGAGCTGTTTGATTGGTTTGTTGAGACCATCGAGCCAGTCTGTTGTCGCAGGCATATATCCTACTTTTTTGAAGTCAATAGAAGAGGGGATGAAGGAGCGGACGGGATGAGAGATGAAGATATCCGCTTCCTTGATTTTGCTGTAAATCCAATCCCATACCTCCGAGGCAGGAGTCCCTGGTGTGTCTGTGAGATCGCTGCGGATCTGGATGTGGGAACGGTAGATCACAGGTCGGGTAGGATCATGTTGTTTGGCTATGGAGACAAGACTGGGCATCTGCGGGTCATCAACAATGACGATGTCAGCACCGCCTTCTGAGCGAGGACTAAGAGGACCGCCTTCGGATAGCCAGAATCGTTTTGCGTTTTGGAGAGTCCAATCGTCGAGGAGTTGTTGCGAGGCTCGGGTCAGACGTTCTTTTGGATCCGCAACGCCTTGCAAGATGTTGTGATTGGTCTTGGTGATCCTAAAAACTTCAGGCTTTGGTTTTGGCACATACCTATAAAGTGGTTTAGCAAATTGGGTCGATGCGGAGGGTTGGAGAAGCTCACCATTTGCAATCAATCTCCAATGTCCTGAAGAAGCGAGTGAGCGCATGCCGCATGAGTGCCACTCCGCCGCCTTGAGGTGTGGAATTGAAGAAAGCAATCTTCGTCCCTCTTCTCTTCAGAGATGCTGCGAAAACCATTGACGAAGTCCATGTTGGCTCATCGACAGAATTCTTGTAGTCTTGAAGTGTTACCATGTCGATATGTCCACTAGCATCAACCTCCACTTCGTTGCGATAGCCGACCATTAGCCTTGGTTGTCCACTAGGGCCGAAGAACCTGCACTTCGTAAGTCTGACTGATGATACCCTAGGACATATTTATACCCACATGAGACACTTTCTCGCCATTGAGTCGGCCTCTTCGTCCACCGTAATACCCGCCTGAACTTCCCTGGCCAGCGGTGCGGCTGGTGCCTCAAGTCCTCTATCAAATATGAAAGGCAAAATATCCAGCTCGGCCCAGAGTCGGCTCGGAAGGTTTGGGCTCAAATCAACAACATGCTTTGTGAAACCAGCTCCCTGGATCTTGCATTGGTGATTCTGTTCATACTGCTGAATGGAGTGCAACAACTGATCGGATAAGGCGATGGACAATGACTCCGGCGCCGATTGACCGCCGTCGGTTGAGCTGCCGAATGTCTGCTCCGAGGAACCGACCGAGTAAGTGCCATCGTTGAAACTAAGGTAACTCAGAAGCCTGCCATTGTCTTTCTTCGTTGTAGCAATGCCAACATATAGCGTCTGTGAACTTTGTCAGCTGAAACAAAGTTCGAGAGAAAAGCGGAGGAGTCTCACCGAACGAGTAAGGGTGTAGCCGGAAAGATGATTCTTTGTGACCGGCGAGTTGTCAACGGGATTCTGAGTCTTTGCGCGCTTTTGGCTAGGCACATCTGGAGACCAGGTTGGATGATGGTGAATTCGTTGAACCGGGTCTGGAATGGTGACCATGATTATGGATCTGAGTCGCAAGTCAGTCCTTGGTGTTTCGGGATAGAGTGGGAGCCAGTGCTCTAACACTTCTGAAGAAACAATCGTCTTTGCCAACGCTTTGATGAGACTGGCAGGCAGGGACGAAGAAGGTGAAGATTGAGCACGATCACGATCAAGATCAAGACGTGGCCTATCTTTTTCTTTATCGAGAAAAAGCTTTTCAAGGGTCGAAATGATGGAGATTATGTCGTTGCTTAAGTCATACTGCGAGACTCCGCTCCAGGTGTTTTATATATCACGACACTGAAGGAGGCAACAATGTGGCGTGAGGGATGGCTCCAATGAGATGCCCATGCAGAAACCTGCTTACCATCACAAACGCCTACAATGACTACGCAAGCATCTTCACGAACTGTGATGAAGATATATCTGCTTGCCTCTGCATCTCCCGTCGTCAGACATGTCACCGCCATACATGACTCGCCGCCTGAGATGCAGTACCTCCTAGCCGATGTATCGTTGTGATGGGACCAAACTCTTAACCACAACAGCCAGCAAAAGAGTTTGGTGGACTGTTACATCCTCGGCCGGCTGCATGGTGATACGAGAAGGCATCTGCATCGCCGCATCTGGGCTATCTTGATATACATGTCCTGCAGTGCGGCGTAGAGGCAACGATGGATGTACGATGGATGGATTCGTGTGGGTTGGTGTTGGTGGTGGTGTATATACTTGTAGCTCACTGCAGTACTTCACGCATACACCGTTCGGCTGTAGTGGGACGAAAGTGCACATGGATCCACCCTTGACAATTCTTCCCGAAGCTAAAGTTAGCGGGAATCCGACGCGCCTACCAAAGTATCCAGCCCAGCCCAGCGAGAGCCTGAGGACACCACCTCTCCCTCTTCAACCCACACCATTCCAAAGCAAACTTCCACTTGCACTTCCACATCAGACCCATCACCGCAACCCTACCTGCTGCCGCTTGCCACCATTGCATCCGAGCAGACGCGCTCGACGGATAGCCCTGACAAGCATACACTTCCACCCGTTCGTCGCGACCGCCGTACCCATCCTCAGCCCTGTGTGTTTCGACACCATTGCGGACAACAACGGCCTCGATACTACCCAGATCAACCCCTCGCTTCTAGTTTTCCTCTTCCGACGACTATTGTTCCCAGCAATCGCCTAGTACACTTGCAATCGCCTCCAATTTCGAGCACAACCGCCAGATCAGCCGAGGGAAAGGACAGCTTTAGCTGGCATAATGTACGGAGCTCATAGGGCGCCTCCTGCCCAGCAGAACGGTCGCCTGTCTGAGCTGTTGGATTCCGTCCGTGTAGAGTTTCAGGATCAGGCTGCGCGCACCGCCGAATATGAACAGCAGCGTAAGTTTGCTTCGCAGTGACTTTCCCAGCGGGCGGATAGGAATGCAAAAGGCCGGTCCGTTGCTTTCAAAAGCTGTCACAAGTGCCATCCACTGCGACCTGCTAATTTCGCTGTCAATGCGACGGTCATAAGGCTATTCAAAGCTGCCTGGACATTCACGCCGATGGTCATAACTCCATCAGATACCCAGCATTCCCATCCTCCGATCTATCAATCCTCATGGCTTGGTACTACTCATCTGCTGACCTTTTGGCTACAGTTTCCGCCCAAGTCCACGAGATGGAACTGGTTAGGCGCAAAATTTACGATCTCGAGGCCGCCCAAAACCAGATCAAAGCCAAGTATGCGCCACTTGACATGATAGACTACAACAAAACACTAACGATTCATCAGGTATGATGAGGAGATCATGCATCTACGCCGCCAGCTAGAGGCCCAAGGAGGTCCTAGCCAGCCTCCCCATCTGGGAGGACATGGACAAAACGCACCATCGCACCCACCCCCTTCCGTCGGCCACGGTCCTAGAGATCTTTTCGGTGGAATAATGTCAGGGAATGGTGCCCAGGGTGGACCAGGGCTTGCTCCTCCACCACAGGAGCCCATTCAACCGCAAGGCGTACCTCCACAAATGCATGGCCCACCAAGTTTGAACCCACCACCTGGACCTCCAGGGCCTCCACCATTTGGTGGACCATATGGTGGAGGACCGTCATCTAATGGTAAGGCATATTCAACTTCCAATGACCGCCTATCTTCTATACATTATGGGAACAGGCACCGATCTTGAACAATGAATCTCTGTACATCATATCCTCTATGGCAGTATCGCTGTAGGCGAGGAAATATGATTTGGTCCCATTCAATTAAGCTTGCTCATGTGTTGGCGTCGTGGCTGCGGTAGAGAATGAGGCACAAATAAGTCCGCGGTGGATTTGAATGGCTAATTTCTTCACAGGATATCCTCCACAAGCGCCTCAACCGCCTCAACCGACTCAATCTCCTGGACCAGGCAGCAGAGCTCGGGGGCAGCGCGGCCCTCCTGGTCCCGCTACTCCCCTCCAGAACCAGGCGGCTCCCTATCCAAGCTCGCCTCAAGTGCCTCGTCCGACTCCGCCACCAGGACAGTCTCAGCATCAACATGCTTTGCAAGCGCAAGCCCAGCAAATGCCAAACGTTGGTAACAGCCTCGCCGAGCTTGATCCTGAGCAAGTGACACCGAATCTCAAGCGGGAAGGAAGTGATTGGTATGCCGTTTTCAATCCTCGAGTGCGCCGGGTTCTCGACGTTGATCTTGTCCACAATCTCGTGCACAAGAGTGTTGTATGCTGTGTACGATTCAGTCGAGATGGTAAGTATGTTGCCACTGGATGCAACCGATCTGCTCAGATCTTCGACGTCAACACCGGGTCTATCGTGGCGATCTTGCAAGACAGCAGCTTGCCAGACGAAGGTGATTTATACATTCGCAGCGTCTGCTTTAGTCCCGATGGCCAATACCTTGCAACTGGAGCCGAAGACAAGGTGATCAGGGTCTGGGATATCGCTTCCCGTACGATTAAGACCCAGTTCACCGGCCACGAGCAAGATATCTACTCTCTTGATTACGCGAGCAATGGCCGATTGATTGCTTCGGGGAGTGGTGATCGTACCGTTCGTCTCTGGGACGTTGAGTCTGGTCAGCAAGCTATGTCTCTTTTGATTGACGACGGAGTTACCACCGTCGCCATTTCACCCGACAATCGCTATGTTGCAGCAGGCTCTCTTGATAAGAGCGTGCGCGTCTGGGACACCAGCACTGGTTTCCTTGTTGAACGTCTCGAGGGCGATCATGGCCACAAAGACAGTGTGTACTCTGTTGCTTTTGCTCCAAATGGTCGTGACCTTGTGAGTGGCAGCTTGGACAAGACCATCAAGATGTGGGAATTGGCTGCTCCACCTCGAGTAACTCCTGGCCAGGGACCTCGTGGTGGAAAATGTATCAGGACGTTTGAAGGTCACAGGGTATGATCAATCGACTACGAGCTGAAGCCATCAGTAACTGTGCTAACGTAAAAATTGCAGGACTTCGTTCTCAGTGTCGCATTGACTCCCGATGGACAGTGGGTGCTCAGCGGTTCCAAGGATAGGGGAGTGCAGTTTTGGGATCCAAACACCGGAACAGCACAGCTCATGCTCCAGGGTCACAAGAACTCAGGTAAGATCATGCCCCATCCTGAACAACTCTCCAACCACGGGAAGTAAAGACATCTGCAATACTCTCAAGTGTCGCCGATGACCTTGCTTGCCGTAGAAGCTCCAGGCCGAGTTTCAGCTGAGCTGGCCGACGGGCTACTCGCCGCTTTTAGAGCTCACGGCTGACACCCACTACTTGTAGTTATTTCCGTCGCCCCCAGTCCGATGGGTAAACTCTTTGCTACTGGTAGCGGCGATTTACGTGCCAGAATTTGGAAGTAAGTCCCAAATCCCTTTCCTGCATACCTCTTCATCATACTCTTTCGTGTCTCATTTACTACACTTTCCTTTCGTCAATATTTCAATATCTCCTACACAGAGGCGGAGTGGATTGTTTTCAAGCCACTCGCTTCACCTGCAGGCTGCAGTATCGGCCCCCACACAGGATTGCGCAAATTCGACGCCACCAGATTACCCTACCAATTGTCTTCCTCGGAGTCGCTTCCTCAATCCTTTACCAATTGCCCTGCGTACAGCATGCGAGCTAAAAGATGAGCAATCTGGGCTTGATATCTTCTCATGCCACGCGTGCAGCTTTCCAATTCCCTTCTTTGGATACATCACCGGCCAACATGACTGTTGCGCGCGTCAAGAACGGGTTTGGTTGCATCTAGAATACGCTGACTGATATCTTTACTCTTTTCCACAGGTACGAAGCATATCTTGGCCCTCAATAAACATGACATATCACGATTATTTTGCAATCAACCAACCAAGAGCTATTTTTGCTGCAGTCAAACCATGACGCCGGGTGTGCGCCAAAGTAACTAGGTCTTGCGCCTGATTCGTTCTGCGACAGTCAGTTGGGCTCACAACTTCGATTGAGGCTCTCTTTCTTTCGATCGATACCCTTTTCCATGGATGCTGCGAGGCGTGCATTGCATATCTTGCTCGATATCCATGGTGTATCATCTGGATTTACGTGTGGGCCAGCGACGTGAGGATCGATATCTCTATGTCAGTGGTCATCATCGCCGTCGTCGGCGCCTCCCTTACCCTTCTCGACATCCCGCTTACGCTCCGATGTTTCTTGGCGCTTTCAGTTGCGAATTCGCCCAAAATGGTATCTGCATAATCTTGAATACTGGACTTTATCTCTGGGTTTAGGCTGTGGTTGTTTTTGAGGGTTTGGTGTTGTGGCTTTTGGTCAGGCAAGGTCGGACGCGAGGGAAATGGTTCCGAAAATGCGTGGTCACTGTTTTATAGGTTCTGGTTCTTTTTCCACGTTTTCCGCCTCCTTTTTTCCATTATTCTCCTTGTTCCGCTCGGTCGATATTGCTATCATTTAGAAATGTTTAGAACGAGTGTCCTTTCCCTCCGGCCTATCCATGTTCTTTCCCCTTTTCGTTGTTTCCTCACCGCCATGCTGATTTCCCCCCTCTTCTTCATCCATGCCTGCAGGATCGAGACTTTGAGCTTGTGCAGGATCGCCAGATGTCTGATTTGATGCTCTGTCACTATACTATTTCTCACTGAGATGTTTGGGTCCTTTTTGATCGTGGTGGGCTTGGATAACCCTGGTCAGCGACGTTTGTTTCCAGGTGTTTTTTTGGGGGGGATGTTTTGGGACGATGGTGGACATTGTGACTGGGTTTTTTCATATCCATGATCGTTTTTAAGCAGATTTGTCTCCTTTTTTTTGTAAAGTAAATCGTGGGGGAGATTTTGTGGAAGGATTGGGAAAAACTTTCGTGTTTTTGCGTTATTGCCGGGTGAATATTTTTTTGGGGGATTTTGTTTTCCCAATGGGGTTTTCAAAGTTTTTCCTCTTGCTGTCGGTCGGTGATGCGGGTTATTTTTGATATTCTGGGGGTTTTGGGGATCTCTCTCTGATACATGAAGGGGAGGTTGGTTGTTGTAGTTGCGGGGAGGTATATTATGTTTTTTTTCTTTCTCCTGGTTGGTTTTTGTAGTTTTGTTTTTGTTTTTTTGTTTTTGTATTTGTATTTGTATCGTCGAGTTTTCTCTTGCCTCGTCTCGTCTCGTCTGTCACGGTGGTGCTTGTATCCCCTTTTTAGGTAGGAATGTTGGTTGTATATAAGTGTATCTTGTTGGAACTTGAAGTTTGATACAACTATATTATTTTATTCTTCTCTTTTCTTTTACCGTGGCCGTTGGAATCTTTCTAGGATATAGTTTACCCTATCTATTTCTTTCAAGTATATATATATTCTATTCCTAATATTAAGTATATTGTTTAAGATAGTATAGGTAGTTTTTTTTCTTTTTTTTCGGGAGGGGTTAATCTTGTCATATTACTTCTTAATAAATATTTATCGTACGTATAGTAATTATAAGCTATAAAGTATATTATAATAATTTTAAAAGGTAAGAGATAAGATTCTATCCTTAGCTTTTCCTACGGTTAGAGTTTTATAAGCGGGGAGCGAGGCTTTAGATTCTCTCTAGTAGTACTTAGCCCTTAGTAAAAGTAATAGGGATTAGAATCGATTGAATATTTTATAGTAGTACTATAGTTTACCTCGATTAGAAGTAGAATAGGTAGTCTAATAAGTAGCTAACTAATCTTACTACGAAATAGTTTTTAATAGAGTATATACGTTAAGTTATATTTTTATAATAGTAGTAGTTAAGTAGTTATTAACTAACTAACTAATTTATTTACTAATCTATTAAACTTGTATATATATACTTCTCTTTCCTACTCTACTATTATCTAGCTATATAATAGATACTATTATTTTTATTAAGCGTAATATTATACATATCTTTAAAAGTAATTCTATTCTAAGCTATACTACTTCTACTAAGCTATAAACCCCCAACTATTACTATTATAAAATTAAATTAAGAGAGATCTACTCTCTCTTCTCTATTAATTCAAATATCCTAGTCTTAGTGTTGGTTCTACTCCACAGGAATGGGGTAGATTGTAGTATACTACTATAGGTGCAGTACTAGCTTAGCTAGTAGTAATAAAAAGTATAGACTGGTAAAAAGACAATAACATAAGGAGACTAGGACAAGAGCCTATAGAATAATAAACTGCTAGTAGTTTACTTAGTTCTAGTAGTAGTTCTTTTTCTCTCCAATTGCCTGGCAATTAGAGGTGTATAAATATATACAGTTTATATCTAACCCCTAAGCTTTAATAATGGTTTTCTGCTATAATTAAGAGCTATTATTATATTACTATATTTTACCATATATCATGATGTAGACTGGTAGATGGTCTAGACCATCTAGATAGTCTAGACTATCTACTATCTATTAAGATGGTACTGCTTGCCTTATTGCTCCAATACTTTCTTCTATAGCCAGAGCCTTGCTAAGGTCTGTATAAGAGATTGAGATAGTACTACTTGTTTATTAATATCTTTATACAAATACTAGCAGTTTTTCTTTTTATAAAGTGGGACTATTATCTCTTCTTTTCTATTCCTCCCTATTCCTTTACTATCTTCCCT